>JAODAL010019715.1:0-71264 GCA_025379985.1 Phyllomedusa bahiana | reverse complement strand
GCTCAACACTACTTGCTGCGGCGGGAGTATACCAGGCCGCTACCCCTGACGTGACTTGCTTCCGGTGGCAGCCGAGGTGTAGCGTGCTACAAAATCGTAAGGCAAACTCGGAGTCGGGGACAGGCGGTGAGGTCAGGACAGGCGACAATGGTTCGTGTTCAAGGGACGAAGGCAAGAGGTACGGTACACAGATATGACAGACGAGGCTGAAGGAAACGCTTTCTCTAAAGATTATTATTATTATTATTATTTATTTTATAGTCTTGGAGGCGGTTGTGTGAGGAGCCTTTTCCATTACAAATGCAGCTAAAGAATTTCCACAGCGTTCAAAATCTTGACACCTAGATAATAGTTCGGCAAACTTTTCCTTTATCACCTGTGTTATCTGTTCATGAACAAATGAGCATTTATCAACTTGCTTTCTTAAACCACTTGAAATCTGTTTGGATGTAATTTGTTCCACCGGTAACAGGGGAGGGCTTCCAGAAGGACTTGTGTTTTTACTTTCTGTAAGTTGGACATACGATTCATATTCTTCATACTGAAGAAGTTCATCCAAAGCCAGTTTTGCAACATTTGCTTTTGCTTCTTTTTTGTTCTGTCCCATTCCAGTTTTGTACTGAATTCAATCAACAATGGCGTAAAATGCAAAATAAGCACCTAAAACATTCCCTATAGTTATGTTCTCCTTCAGTTCAAGTTCTATATGCTGCATTTGAACAAACTGGTGTAACGCAGAAACTGGATTCAAACCACCACGTTTATACTTCATGAGTGCTTGATCGTCACTGCTGTCCTCCTCAACGGTCTTGGTATGCAGAGGCTGACCGCTCGCCAAAAACCTCCCATGCCACTCTCCACATCAATACTGCAAGAAGCAGGGGATGTCTGCCCCACCTCTTCGTTGCCAAGTAGCTGCTGACTGCCCTCAAATTGTTCGTCCTCGCTGTATAGTGGCGCTGAGCCCAGACCACATACTAGTTCTCTGGCTGAGGGACCTCACATGTGAAGAGCCTGCCACCTCTGTGTCTGACATACTGTTTGTTTAAAAATTTACAGACTCTGTTTAATGAAGATATCTGTATATGATAAATACACACCCTGTATTTGATTCCAAATGAACCCACTAACAGGCTTGGGTAACCCTTGGATATAAATTGCGCTCTACAAATGGCCAGGAAAAATTTACTTGCATGTGCCATTTGAAAACACTGTGTATTTTACTGAATATAAAAGCACAAACACACAAACAGGCGTAAATAACCCTTGGATATTCAATGCGCTCCAGAACTGACCAGGTGGCATTCAAATGTATATGGGGCAGAATTAGACCCACCCTGGACTTTAATTACAATACCCCACAAACTGAATCAAAATGATAACGGAAGAGGAGCAGTCTCGGATAAAAGCAGTGACACCCCTCTCTCCCCCCCAAATCGCTGTCAAAAGCAATTTCTTTTGTGTGAGATCTTTGCAGCAGATGCAGCAGTGGCACAACGAGAGCAGTGTGAGCAGCCAACATAGCGTCCGGACTTATATAGGGCTGTGACGTCACAGAATCCTGCCGTTCTCTGTTTGGCTTCATCTTTGCACAGGTCATTGAGGGTCCTCGGTTCTTCCTCCCAGAGTTCTCTGCCCCGTGTAACGCCATGTGCTTGCGGCCATTTTAGTAATTAAAAACACGCTTCGTTCCCGCGAATCACCCTAATCTTCGGCTTCGTGCAGAATCGAAGTTTTCCTGAAATTCTAAACGAATTCCACTTCCATTAGAATTCATTCGCCCATCTCTACAGTGGAGACATAGCCTAAGGTGAAAAAGAACTTCTGATGGCTGCTACCTGCTTCTAGCTGTGCAGTTGATAAAATATGTAACATGCAGAGAGGGGATACCGGTGTATGACACCGTACTAGAAGAAAATATATGGGAAAGAGATTTTGTGTGCACCTTTAAAGTTTTGTCACAACATAAAAATGACGTGGGAAGATACTACCTTAGTGATCCATAGAGTACAGCTTGTCTTGTCTAGGGAATATGACAGGAGCTCCTCAGTCCTGGTTGCACATGCTCAGACATTACCTCTCAGGCAGCTACTGTCAGTCTATTCCTCGCCTGGTACTCACATACACACCCTCAGTGCTGAGCAAGTGTCTTATAAATCTACTCCTGTCCTCTGTACACCTTAGTAATTAGTCAAACCGTGCAAATAAAAAAAACTAAAAAAGAACCCTCAATCAGGCATATGCATTGAGGAAAGAAATCCATGTTTTTCTCCTGCAAGGATTTTAACTCCTATGTTGAAAGGCAGAAGTTCTAACCACTCAGCTTTATTGTAGCTACTCACATCCCTTTACATAAACAGACCTTTGTTTGACTAGAATGAGCAAACTTTGGGGAAAGGCATGGTGATGTCAAGCCTGCTGGAAAAACCAACAGAAAATGAAAGCAGCACCAATTCTCCACAATGGGTAAATATCCAAGTTCTGTGCATCAGCCAGTCCACTGGTTGTGTAAGCCTTGAATACACCAACAAGATAGCCAGAAATAGAAAAATGCGAACGGCAGCACCAGATGGATTAAAACAGGAACTCTTTATTCCATAAGGAGTACAAAATGCAACGTTTCAGCCACTACACTGTGGCCTTTCTGCTTGAGAAAGGCCACAGTGTAGTGGCTGAAACGTTGCATGTTGTACTCCTTATGGAATAAAGAGTTCCTGTTTTAATCCATCTGGTTCTGCCGTTCGCATTTTTCTATTCCTGTCAAGCCTGCTGGGTCACATGATATGCAGTTCAAACAAATCATACACAATATTTTGAGCACACTGCAAGCTGAGACAGGATAAACCAAGAAGGAAATGCCTTCTTGGCAGAACACTGTGTGTCTCCTGTCTGCAGTCCACCACTATGGACACCTTCACTAACATTAGGCAGTTACAGACTACAACCACCATCTATAGGGGAGTGATTAAGAGAAAAACTACCATCTTCAGCAGAGCCCCCTCTTCACTATAATAATTCCGGGGTTGGATTGAGAGGTATGGTTTGAGCATAGCCACCGTGACAAAGTACTATTGCTCCGATCCTCTCTTCTGCTCAGGAACATTACACATGGTGGTGTTATATAGCCAATACCTGTCTTTATCGACCTTGGATGTACCCATACGTGTAGATAGTTTGGGGGATAACGCACCTGGACATATGCATATGTCATGGAGATTGTGCGAACTCTAAAACAAAGTTCGTACGATCACTGCAGTATGTCAGCTGTATATTACAGCTGACATCCTGCAGCATCGGGGGCCCGACCAGAGATCATTCTGGGGAGTGATTAACCCCTTAGTTATCGTAATCTAGTGACTGCGAGAACGAAGCTAGACACTGAAGGAGCTCGCTCCTTCAGTGTCCCAGTTGGCTTAGCAGTCGCACAATCATATAGAATGCCTTACGGGCTGTCTGTGACGGCAACAACATGTAGGCATGGCCGGGCATCATGAGTGAGCTGCCATAGAGACCAGTACACAACAATAAGCTGTGCACTGATTTCTATTGTAAAAGTGATCTGAAGATCACTAATACAATTCCCCTATGAGGAAAAGTAAAACTAAGGTGAAAAAATGAAAAAAGTGAACAGTAAAACACGAACACGAAAAATAAAATAAAAATACATACACCACCCTTTTTCCCTTTACAAACACCAATTACCCCAAAAAAGATAAAAAATAAAGTATCCATATTTGGTATCGCCGTGTTTGTAACGACCTACAGTACACTATAAATCTGTCATGTTCACTAACCCACACGGTGAACGCTTTAAAAAAAAAAAAATCCACATAATCACAGAATTGTGATTTTTGGTCATCCCTCAGCACATAAAATGGAATAAAAAGCAATCAAAAACTCATAAACGCCCAATCGGTACCAATATTAAAACGTCAGTTCATCGCTCACAAAAAGCCCTTACACTGCTCTGTATACGGAAATATAAAAAAGTTATGGTTATCAGAAGACAGCGATGCATAAATATTGTTTTACACAAAAAAAACTACATAAAAATAGGGTATTGCTGTAATCGCATTGACCCACAAAGTAAAACTAACTTGTCATTGATTCTGCACGGTGAGCGCTGTTAAAAATAAAAAAACACTACTAGGATTGCAGTATTTTCTTCACCTTGCTTCTCAGAATAGGATTTAACACCGATCAAAAAGCCTTGTCCCCCCAAAAATAATACCAATACAAATGTCAAGTCATCCTGCAAAAAACAAGCTGCTATACAGCTCTGTACATAGAAAAATAAAAAAGTTATGCCTCTCAGACTATGGCAATGCAAAAACGTGTGTTCCTGCTTCAATAAAAGTGTTTTTATTGTGTAAAAGCAGTAAAAAAAAATATACACATTGGATATTGCTGTAATTGCATTGACCTGCTGTGTAAAGCTAACATGTCATTTATACCACAGGGTGACCACTAAAAATTAAAAAGCACTATCAGGATTGCTGTATTTCGCGCAAAACAACTCACAAAAGCCTTAATAAAAAGTGATCAAAGCATCATATGAACCCCATAAAGGTACCAATAAACATGCCAACTAATTACACAAAAATCAAGCCCCTTTACAGCAAAATAAAAAAAAGTAATGGCCGTCAGACTATGATGACATAAAAGCGCATTTTTTTTTTTTATAAACACATTTCTATTGTGTTAAAGTAATAAAAGCCCATATAAAATTTGTATCACTGTAATTGTACCAACCTCCAAAGTAAAGTTATGATGTCATCTATACCACACGGTGGTATAAAATTGTAGCCCAAGAACAATGTCGTAACTGCACTTTTTCCTCCCCATTTTCATGGTCCAATGCTAAAAAAAAACTATGGAACACCTGTGCACCCAAAATGCACAATACTCCCTAGATGAGATCCATGAGGGGCGTTGAATCCAAAATGGGGCAACTTCTGGAAGGTTTCACCTGTCTTGGTACTTTGGGGGCTTGGTAAATGCGACATGGAAAATCTGCATTCCAAAAGCCAAATGGCGCTCTCTCCTTTGTACGCCCTGCCATGCACCCAAACAGCAGTTTACACCCAGATATGGAATATTGTGTACAGTTTTGGGCACCAGTGCACAGGAAAGACATTGTGGAGCTTGCAGGTACAAAGGCGAGCAACAAAAATAATAAAAGGACTGGGTGGACTGCAATAACCAGAAAGATGAGCAAGATTAGGGTTATTTAGTTTAGAGAAAAGACCACATAATATATATACATATATATATACATAATAAAGAGATAGCGATCTTGCTAAAGATTTATTTTTACCCAGGATTGTATCCAGAACAAAGGGTCATCCTCTAACGAAAGTTTCTACATAAACATAGGAAGGGATTCTTCACTGTTAGAGCAGTGAGACTGTGGAACTCTCTGCCAGAGGAAAATTGTCATGGTGAATTCAATAACAGAGTTCAAAAAGGGTTTGGATGCATTTCTAGAGAGTAATAATATAACAAGTTATAGTGACTAAAAGACAAAAGGAGAAACAAGGGGGCGCACAAATGGTGAAGTACGTTTGGTAGAACGTATACAGTTGAGTATTTGATCTACTCACCAATTTAAGTTGCGCTCTTAGTGTAGAGGCACAACTCTCATATTAGCATACAGGGCTTTTACTGTAGCCGTAGCCCTTGTATACGGCTGCCGATGTTCCCGTGAACGGCGCCCCCCGCCAAGCAGACAGTAGAGGGAAAAAGAAGATGGTGGAACCCGGCGCACATGTGTATCCAGGAATGCCAATGATGCGGGAAAGGGAGATCCAGAAAATTACTTTATTATTCTAAAAAGGCTAGGGCGATAACCTCAGCCAATCTAAAACAATTTAAAAGCAAGTAAAACCCGACGCGTTTCGTGTTTATCAAACGCTTCCTCAGGGATGAAGAAGTTATAGTGACTACTATTCCGGAGAAGGGTCGTTGATCCAGCGATTTTTCCGATTGCCAGATTGGAGTCGGGAAGGAAAAATTTTCCCCTAAAATCAGGAAAATTAGCTTCTACCCCATGGTTTTTTTTTTGCCTTCCTCTGGATCACTTTAGCAAAACATGCTGAACTTGATGGGCGTATGTCTTTTTTCGGCCCAACAAACTATGTATATAGGGTATTGCTGGACTTAGAAGAAATTGCGTAACAAAATTTGAGGTACGTTTTCCATAATTCGTTGTAAAAAAGAAGCTTTTTAAGCTAACATTGAAGATTGTTGTAGAAAAAAAAAATTAGATTTTCACTGCCTAATGCTAAAAAAATGTGTGAAACACCTGTGGGGGTCGATATACTCACTGCAACTGGATATATTCCATAAGGGTTGTAGTTTCCAATATGGGGTCTTTTTATGGGTGTTTATTAAGTTTTAGCACCTTAGGGTGTCCGCAAACTAAAGAAAATCGCATTGAAAATGAGACCCCAAAGTCCAGTAGGTGCTCCTCCTATTCTGAGGCCTGTGGTTGAGCCAAATAGTGCACTAGGGCCACATATGGGATATCTCTGTAAACGGCAGAATCTGTGGATTCAATATTAAGTTGCATTTATCTGGTCACATCAACCATTTTCTAGTGAATAATGAATGAAAATTAAAAATCTGCAAAAGAAAAAAAAAAAGTGAAATTTTGAAATTTCACCTCCACTTTTTTAGGTATTTCACAGAAATTAAAGCAAACAAACTTCCTAAATACTTCAAGGGGTGTAGTTTCTTAGATTAAGTCATTTCTGGAGGCATCTAACATACAAGTCCCTCATTGCCATGTCAGAACAGGACGGGTCCCAAAAAAAAAAAAAAAAAAGTATATTGAAAGTTTTCTTGAAAATGTGAACAAATGACTATTAAATTTCTAAGCCCTCTAATATCGTAAAAAATTAAGACATTTAAAAAATGATGCAAACCTACAGTGGACATATGTTAGATGTTAGTTATAAACTATTTTGTGGTGAATAATTATCTTGCACGCAGAAATTATAGAACTTTCAAAATGACACATTTTTCAAAATTTTCACAGAATTTTGATACTTTTTCACAAACAAGGATTGTATGGACCAAAATTTCTTACCAGCTTAAAGCACAATATGTCATGAGAAAACAGTCTCTGAATCACACGGATAGGTAAAAGCTTTAAAAAAGTTATTCTCATATAAAGAGACACGTCAGATTTAAAAAATATGGCTGTGTCAGGAAGGCCAAAACTGGCTGGGTCCTTAAGGGGTTAACATCTGGGATTATAAAGAACACTTAGATGCTTGAGTCAGTGTCCATATGATTTAAGTTAATAAATGAAGGGGCCTCCTCTGTTACCCAAGGACCCCTCCACATCACAAGTGAAAAATGTGAAGACATTTGATATGGCAGTTGGGGGTCTGGTGAGGCTATGTTCGCAATCCTATAACACCTTGCCAGTGGTGTAATGCTAAAGCAATCAAATCACAATACATTAATATTACAGTGTATTGTACATGAAGTCACATGCTCAAATCCAGTAGGGATTAAAAAATTTAAAATTGAACCGTCCTTCTCAACTACATATAAATGAATAATAGTTCACAAGCCCTACGTGTGTGGTGAGAACACCAGGTTATGTGTGGACCTGGCTGCTCTCAAGAGCAAACTCAAGTAACCCTACAAGGGGCAGGCTATGGATCTAGCCAGCCAATAGTCAGGACAGGTGGAGTTCTTTTATCACAATGTACAATCAAATATTCAGTGCAGGTGGCAAACAAGGAGAGTGGTCCGGATGATAGCAGAGATCAGAACTACAAAATACTTCGAGAGTAGTAAGCACTCAAAAAGACCTAAGATCAGGCAGAGAATGGAGGGGTAATACCGCTCTAAACAGAGGATGCAGTTCTGCAACAGATGGAAGACCAGTGAAACAGAACTAGTTTTTTAAATCAGCAGGGACTAGTGCATGCACTAAGGGGCAGCAAATTAGACAGCAGCATGGGCAATCTGAGACAGCAGACTGGAGATGTAAACTGTGGCTTCCTCAGGAATGCTACATAAGAAAATTCAATAGTTTGGACCTTTTTTTATTTTTTTTACTTTTTTTTCAGGATGTGAACAAAAGTTTGAGAAGTTAAATAAAAAGTCAAAAAGGTATAATAGATTCCCATAAATAGGACAAATATAAATTACAGCTCATCCAGCAAAAACAAGCCCTCTCACTGGTCAACTGATGGAAAAATACAGTTATTGATCTCAAAATATTCACACACACAACTTTTAGAGAAGCATCAGAAAATCTAATCAGACAAGTAAATGGTAATATACTGTTGAAACCAGAAGTTTACATTCACTATATAAAGAGACACATATGCATGTTTTTCTCACTATCTGACAATAAATCAGAATAAACCTTACCAGTTCTAGGTCCATTAGATTACCACAATTATTTATATTTGCCAAATGCCAGAAAGAGAATTTAAGGCATTTTTATTATTTTCTGCAAAGACAAATGTTTACATACATTTTATTAGGATTTGGTAGCATTGCCCTTAAACTGTATGATTTGGGTCAAATGTTTTCAGTATCCACAAGCTTCCACAAGCTTCTCACAATAGTTGGCAGGAACTTTGGCTCATTCCTTCTGACAGAACTGGTGTAACTGAGCCATGTTTGTAGGTCTCCTTGCTTGCACCTGCCTTTTCAGCTTTTCTCATAAACTTTCAATAGGACTGAGATCAGGGCTTTGTGATAACTCCATAACAGTGACTTGGTTATCTGTATGCTACTTTGGCAGTATGCTTCGGGTCATTGTCCATTTGGAAGACCAGTGTCGGACTGGGGTGCCTAGGGCCCACCAGAGGAGTTGATCTTAGGGGCCCTCTTTGCCTCGCTGTCTCTGCCATCTATACGGTGCCCCACCCAGTCTCGCTTCAATATATGCAGACCGATGTGATATCATAACTTGAATGTTACCCAAATAACTTTACAAAACCAGAATCCCAGGGCCAATATTACCGATAATTCTAGTAAGACCAAATACCACATCACAACCACATAGTGACTAAATTATACCCCCACACTGACCACAGATCACCACCACATAGTGACTGAATACTACCTCCACACCATTACTGAATATAAACCATTACACTTTGCACACATATAAGTGATTACACTTCAGTTATATTTAGTGACTCACAGGTCACAGGTCTTCTCCATCCAATCCACACCACCATGCTGACTTCTCCCGGCTAACACTCCTCCCTGCAGATTTGGACATAAATATCTTAGAATCTTCACTTTTCTAGCAATTGTTTACTTTTCCCAACTTTGTACAAACTTCCCAGGGGTGGGAGAGCAAGTATAGGCTATAACTTATAGGCCCAGTCTCCGAGGAACAGAGAACTAACCCCCTGGAGATTTTGCTACAGTTCTGGCTTGTATCCCTCAGAATCATATTTTGTGGTCCGAACTCCTTCCCCTGCACACAGAAGATCCAACGCAGGCACTATGCATGGTTTCTAGTTGGTGCAGGGGATGGAGGTCAAGACTGTCATGCTTTTTGCTTTTTGTAGTGTTTGTTTTTCCTACAGATTTCCCAGTTGGACTTTAATGGATTTACTGTATTGAACTAGTGTTTAATCCATTTCTTTGATACAATGGTCGTGGAAATCAGTGGAGTTCATTTAAAGTGTCTTTTGTGCTGTGTCAGTTTGTTGTTTTACCATTTATTTCCAGTGTTAGAGAGATGTCTGTCAAACATCTCTATTACTATTATTAGAGCTGGGGCTTGGTGTCAACCTTGGTGTGACAAAACACACCACTGGCTGACACCAAGTCCCAGCGCTAGTAATAGAGAGACATCAGTCAGACAACTCTATAACTAACACTGGACAAATAGTGGTAAAAAATAACCTGAAACAACACAAAAACACTTTTTAAATAAACACTCCCCGACAACACTCCTCGGTGACCATTTTCTTAAAGAAATGGATACAACTTTCGTCCAACACAGTCCAGAGGGGAAACCTATAAGATACAGAAACACTAATCAGCATGTGGAGTAGGGCAGCAAAGTAAATTGCCCCTAGGCAGCTATGTAGTTTGCCCCCAGATATCTAGGTAAATTGACCCTCGACAGCTAGGTAGTTTGCCCCAAGTAGCTTGCCCATAGATAGCCAGGAAGCTTGGCCCGATAGCAGCCAGCTAGTTTGCCCCCATAGCAGCCAGGTAGCTGTCCCCATTAGAAAAAATAATAAATCCACTCACCTTTTCCCGGTCCCGGACGAGCAGCTGCAGCAACTCTGGCTTCACTGCCGGGCTTCTCCTACTGAAGCCCCGCACAGGCGGCGCGCTATGACGCGGGGCTGACTCCTCGTAGGTCTGAGGCCTAGGGCCATAGACCTACGAGGCAGAATAGCAGAGCAAAGCGCCGGTGGTGCTCTGCTCCGCTAAACGCCCGCACAGACATGCCTGCGAGCCCTCGGGACAGAGGGCCCAAGCGTTCCCAGGCAAGACTACCTGTGGCCACAGGCCACGCTGTGTCGGGCCAGGGGCCCACTGGAGGATTCACCGATCCTCCGGTGGGCCAGTCCGACCCAGTTCCACCTAAGCTTTAACCTCCTCGCTGATTTCTTGAGATGTTGCTTCAGTATTGCCACAATCTTATTTCCTCATGATGTCATCTATTTTGTGAAGTGCACCAATCCCTTCTGCAGCAAAACAGCTGCATGACAAGAGGCTGTCACCCCACTCCCCCCGTGTTTCACAGTTGGTATGGTGTTCTGAGGCTTCCAAGCTTCTCACTTTTCCTTCCAAACTTAACAATGGTTATTATGGCCAAACAGTTCAATTTTAGTTTCGTCAGACCACAGGACATATCTAAAAAAAATGTGCATTTGCAAACATTAATCAAACTTGTATATGTTTCTTTTGGGGCATTTGCTTCTTCCTGGCAGAGTGGCCTTTCACACCATGTTGATAAAGTACTTGTTTCACTGTGGATAATGACACAGTCTTTCCAGCTTCTGCCAGCGTCTTCACAAGGTCTTTTGCTTTTGTTCTTGGGTTGATATGCACATGTTGGACCAAAGCATATTCATCTCTGACACAGAACCCGTCTCCTTCCTGAGAGATATGATAGCTAGATATTCCCATCTTGTTTGTATTTGCATATAATTGTTTGTACAGATGAACGGGGCACCTTCAGGTATCTGGAAATTTCACCCAAGGACGATCCAGACTTGTGCAAGTCCACAATTTTCTTCCTGATATTTTGGCTGCATTCTTTAGACTATCCCATGATGTTACACAAAAAAGCAGTGTGTTTCTATTGTGCTTTAAAAACAGATTCACAGATGTGTCTCTAACTCAGATGTTGCCAATATATATATATCAGAACCTTCCAAAGACAGGACATCAGACGGGCTATCCATAATGGTTTAAAGGCATAATTCTAGTGTAATCTTTTGACTTTGCCGAAAATACAAATGCCTTAAAAAAAAATTCTCTCTCATTATCACAGACGTCCATCCAGTTCAGTCTATTATGCTAAAGTGTTAATCCAGAGGAAGGCAAAAACCCCCATGAGGTAGAAGACAACAGTCTTTGTTTTGTGGGAAAATATTCCTTCCTGACTCCAATCTGGCAATCAGAATAAATCCCTGCTTCAATGACCCTTCTCCAGAATCCTAGTCACTATACTTTGTTAAACTATTATGCTCTAGAAATAATTTTGGTAATCCTAATTGACCTAAAATGGGTAAGGTTTATTCTGATTTCATGTCAGAAAAAACCTATATAAATAGACATGTATGCATGTATGTAAACTTCTGGTTTTAACTGTATTTACATCAGTCAATGAATGGGTGATTGAATTTTCTTACCCAGACATTGGTACATATAAAAGGGATTTTTTTCATACTAGGCCATTAGTTTAACCTTTAAGGTATCTTCACACGGTGTCATTGCAGGACGTACAGTACACCCCACAATTACAGCGGGTGTTCAGGAGTCGCGCTGATCGGCACGTACTCCTGCGGCGCAGGGGGGCCGGCCTCATAGACATGCATTACTTGTGGCGCGAAAATGACGCGAATAAGTGACATGTCACTTATCTCCCTGCGCATACAATACGATCATATTTTATGAGCGGGGAGAGGAGGCGCAATCCATAGTTCACTATGAGAACTATGGATTACCATACTGATGGGGCGCCCCAAAATAAGCCGTGTGAATATACCCTTATTTTTGCTGAGGCTAAACTGTATCTACAAGGAACTTGTACTCAGAGAACTTTGGACTGTGACTATTATACAGTAAGAATACTCAGGGCAGTTCCTAGGCTAAATTTCACTCAGGGCGAGGTGGAGAAATGTCGCGTCTCTCCCCCCCTTTCCCTCCGTAACATATGGTACTTAACAGCGGCCTCTGGACGATACCTGACTCGGTCTCTCCGGATGTCTTTGATGGAATTGTTTTATCAATCGAGGAGCATTGATGTTACTCACAGGTTCCCATGAATTTTCTTCAGGCCCATAACCTTGCCACTTAATGAGGTATTGTAGCTGGTTCCTGAAAATTCTCGAGTCCAGGATCTGTTCCACAACAAACTGTTCTTGCCCATCAATCTCCACAGTATCAGGAGGAGGAACACGTCCCGGAAAGGGGTTGGACACGGCAGGCTTTAGTAGAGACACATGAAACACAGGATGGATCTTCATAGATGGTGGGAGTTTGAGCCGAACAGCTACTGGACTAATTATCTTGATGATCTTATATGGTCCTACAAACTTCTGTCCTAGTTTTGGTGAAGGAACTCTAAGTTTCAAATTTCTGGTGGAAAGCCATACCTTATCCCCCACCTTAAAAGTTGGTGCTGGTCTTCAACATTTATCTGCAATCTTCTTGTAGTTTTCTTGAGCCCTCTCTAGTGTTTCCTTCAGTAGTTGTAAATTTTGCTGAAGTGCAGAGATCCTTTCTGCGGCAGCTGGAATATGTGGAACGGCAGGGAATCTAGGAAGAATATTTGGATGGTATCCCAAATTTGCGAAGAAAGGAGTTTGTTTGGTGGAGGCATTTTGGGAATTGTTATACGAAAATTCAGCAACAGGAAGCAGATCAACCCAGTCATCTTGTAGGTGACAAATATAGCATCGCAGATACTGTTCCAAGGTCTGATTTGTGCGTTCAGTCTGTCCGTTAGATTGTGGGTGAAAGGCGGTAGATAGATTAATATCGATGTCAAGTGCTGAGCAAAAACTCCGCCAAAATTTTGATGTAAATTGCACCCCACGATCCGAGATCACTTCATCAGGAACTCCATGAAGACGAAACACATTCTGAATTATGAGGTCAGCAGTGTCCTTGGCAGAGGGTAGACCGGTACATGGGATGAAATGTGCAGCCTTGGTGAGCCGGTCAACTACCACGAGAATAGTATTTTTCCCTTTAGAGGTAGGCAGGTCTACGATAAAGTCCATGGAAATAGAACCCCAGGGACGAGAGGGAACTGGTAAAGGCTGTAACAAACCCGTGGGTGGAGAAAGTGGAGTCTTACAAATGTCACATGATGTCACATACTTCCTTACATCCTGTAAATAATTGGGCCACCAAAAGAATCGGGATAGAAATTCCTGTGTCTTCTGCACTCCTTTGTGCCCAGCAATCTTAGAATCATGGGCTAGTCTCAGGATCTTCAGTCTGACTTTTTCGGGTATGTATAGCTGCTGCCCGTGGGTCCATATCTTGTTCTTGAGGACTAAATGCACATCATCAGGTGGTTGGGACAACAAGGAGTCGGTGCCATAGGCCTCTCTTATCTCTTTAAGCAAGTCTTTATTATGGATTACTCCCACGACAGTAGACTCAGGAACAATTGTTTTGAGCGGAATAGTAGAAGTGGAATCATTGGAAAAAATTCTTGATAAAGCATCCGCCTTGCCATTACGAGATCCGGGCCTGTATGAGATTACAAAATTAAATTGATTGAGGAAAAGACTCCAACGAGCTTGGCAGATCTCACAAATTCCAAATTATGGTGGTCAGTAAGAACAATTATTTGCTGTGAGGTTCCCTGAAGATGATGTCTCCATTCCTTAAAGGCTGCGACAATAGCTAATAGTTCTTTATTCCCCACATCATAATTCTTCTCAGCAGGTGATAAACGTCGGGAGAAAAACGCACAAGGATGTAATAGGCTCTTGTCTCCCGTTCTCTGAGATAGAATAGCCCCAATAGCACAGTCTGAAGCATCCACTTCCACAATGAAGGCGAGTTCTGGGTCAGGATGAACTAATACAGGGGCTGTAGTGAACTTAGCTTTTAGGAGAGAGAAGGATTCTTGTGCTTGAGGAGACCAAACAAAAGCATTTTTCTTCTTAGTCAACTGTGTGATAGGAGAAATTATTTCTGAGAAATTCTTTATGAAGCGTCTATAGAAGTTGGCAAAACCAATGAAACGTTGAACATCTTTTATGTTTCTGGGGGTAGGCCAGTCTATTATTGCTTTAATCTTGCTAGAGTCCATTTGTAGACCATGAGGTGAAATAACATAGCCAAGGAATTGGATCTCGGTCTGATGAAATTCACATTTTTCAATCTTGATGTAGAGATGGTTTTCTCTCAGACGTTCTAGAACAAGTTTCACATGTCTATGGTGTTCTTCCATTGAGTTGGAAAAAATCAAAATATCGTCCAGGTAGATGACTATGAACTGGTCCAGGAGGTCTCTAAAGATGTCGTTGACGAGATGTTGAAAGGTGGCTGGGGCATTACAAAGGCCAAAAGGCATAACACAATATTCAAAATGCCCGTAACGTGACCTGAAGGCTGTTTTCCAGTCATCCCCTGATCTGATACGGACCAAGTTATAGGCGCCTCATAGGTCTAATTTTGAAAAAATTTTGGCATGTCGCACTCTTTCCAGAAGCTTAGGGATCAGTGGTAGAGGATAACGGTTCTTGATGGTAATTTTGTTGAGTTCTCTATAATCAATACAAGGTCTCAAGGAACCATCCTTCTTTTTAACAAAGAATATGGGAGCCCCCGCTGGTGAAGAAGATGGGCGGATGAACCCCGTAGCCAGATTTTCTTCTATGTAATCCTTAAGAGCATTTAATTCGGGACCTGCCAAAGGATAGATGTTTCCAAAAGGTATAGGTGCACCTGGAAGTAATTCTATGGGGCAATCATAGGGTCGGTGTGGGTGAAGCTTGTCTGCATTCTGTTTGCTGCAGACATCCACAAATTCCTTGTATACTGACGGTAGCTCTATTAACTTATTGTCTTGAGCTGGATCTTCGGGGCCTTGTTCAGACTGAGCTGTTGAACGGCCATCCCCCGCTGGGAAGCTTATCTCCTTGGTTTCCCAGTTAATCACTGGATTCTGTGCTTGCAACCAGGGGAGACCCAGGATGACAGGAAAGTGTGGAGAAGAGATTAATAGAAACGACAGTACTTCATGGTGTTGGGAAGTCATAATGACTTCAAGTGGTTCCGTCTCTTGATCCACTGGCCCTGAGCTCAGTGGAGATCCATCTACGGTCTCCATTACAACTGGTGAGAGTCTTTTCTGGATCTTTACCCCATGTTTACGAGCAAAGGACAGGTCCATAAAATTACCACTTGCCCCAGAGTCCACCATAGCCGAGGTGGATACCCACTGAGAGTTAGCCAGGAATTTAATAGGAAGGAAGCAATGAGAGTCTTTGTTCTCTTTCTTAATATGAGGCGCCACTGATGAGATGGAATGGATAACTGCTTTCTCGGATAATTCTGTCTCTGAAACAATGGATTCTCCATCTGAGCAGTCAGGATCCATAATGGCTGCCACCAATCTCCTTGGACGGCTAGGGCAGTTGATAAGGAAGTGGTCAGACCTTCCACAGTAGAAGCATAAACTTTCCCGAAGCCGATGCTCTCTTCTGTCGACGCTTTCACGTCTTAATATAGAATCTACTTGCATAGGTTCACTTCCTGATTCTCTGCGAGTTCTTACCTCGGGTTCCTTGGGAAAGGAGACGGGAACAGACGGGGCCTGCTTGGTATCATAGTTCAAAGTAGCCCATTTTTCTTGTTGTCATTCAGACAGCCGGGTATCGATCCGAATGCAGTGGTTAATGAAGGCATCCAAACCAGCAGGGGCCTCTGCACGTCTTTTAATGAGCTGCATAGTCCTTTCCTAAAAAAAGACATCTTTGCTGCGTCATTCCAATTGGTGTCGATTGCCCACCTTTTGAACTCCATTGCATACTCGGCAACGGGGCGTTTGCCCTGACGCAAAGCGAGGATTGCTGCTTCCGCTGTAGCACCACGATTGGGATCGTCAAACATTTGACTCATGGCGTCAATGAAGTCGTCCAGGTGATTCAACCACGCGTCTTGGGTCTCAATCAAGGGGCTAGCCCAGGCAATTGCTTTATGTGTCAATAGCATAATGATGCATAGCACCTTAGACCTATCCGTAGGAAACTGCGTTGGATTTGCGTCAAAGTATAATCTGCATTGGTTAAGGAACCCCCGGAATTTGTCGCGGTCTCCGCCAAATCTAAATGGAGGCAACTTAGGGCTCACTACCGGCACCGATGTGGGTGGCCCGGACGCTTGATTTTCCAAGTGGAGTATCCGGTCGGATAATGTCTGCACGGTCCCACGTAGGTCTTGAATGGCTTGTCCATAAACTTGGATGTTGTGGGAGGTCTAGCCTTCAAAAGCATCACATTTCATTTTCAACGCCTGCATCTCAGTGCGCATACTAGCCACAGTAGTCTGGAACTGCTTGATGCGAGCTTCCGGGCTTCCAGCCCCAACAGACTTCATTTTTGGCTTGAGTATCCTGTTACGATACTGTTGTGTATTGCTGGAATCTAATGGCAGGGGCTAAGACACAAAGCACAAGGAGGCACTGGAGACTTGATCTGGAACAGCAGGAGAAGGCAAGGATCCAAGGCGAGGAGTAGCAGGAGACTGACGAGCGGTAAGCAGGTATCTCGGGGTTTGCAGGGTGGACTGCGAGGAGAGGAACAAACTGGAAGGTGAGTTCCTAGGCGAGAGGACTGTAAGCTAAGCAGAAGCTAGGACACAATACTCAAGCAATGAGCAACGGACTTGAGGAGTTTATATAGGACCTGGAACAGGAAACAGGAAACAAGATGGCAACCAGCTGAGACACAATCCACCATCTTGACTGAGGGCAAACTTAAGGGCAAACACAGTTAGCAAGTTCCACGGAATAACAGGAGATTCCTGACAACATATCACCACCATATAGTGACCAGATAATACAAACTGACCATTACTGAGTATAAACCATTATTCTACAACCAAAATTCCCGGCATACAGTGACCATACAGTGGTGGATACCCGCTGTACACAGGCTCTGCAGACATATAAATGATTACAGTAAAGTTATATTTAGTGACTCACAGGTGACGTCTCTGAAGAGTTGTTCTCTTTCTCTTCTTCTTTTCCATCTCTCCCAGACGACTTCTCCCGACTCTTCACTGTAAAATTTACAAAACAAACATCTTAGACTCCTCAATTTATCAGCACTTCTCTACCAATTCATATCTCTATACAAATGCCCCATCTATAGCACCTCATATGGTAGCCATGTAATATGCCCCCTGTAACCATGTAGTAGCCCCCTGTAGCCACGTAGTAGCCCCCTGTAGCCAATGATGCCTCCATAGCCAGTGATGCCTCCTTATCCAGGTTATGGCCCACTGTATTCATTTGATGCCCTTGTGGCCATGTGATGACCCATTGTAGCCAGTGATGCCCCCCCCTGTAGCCAGTGATGCCCCCCCCCCTGTAGCCAGTAGATGCCCCCCTTGTAGCCAGTGATGCCCCCTCCTGTAGCCAGTGATGCCCCCTCCTGTAGCCAGTGATGCCCCCCTCCTGTAGCCAGTGATGCCCCCCCTGTAGCCAGTGATGCCCCTCGTAGCCAGTGATGCCCCTCTGTAGCCAGTGATGTCCCCATTGTAGCCAGTGATGTCCCCATTGTAGCCAGTGATGCCCCCCTGTAGCCAGTGATACCCCTCTGTAGCCAGTGATGCCTCCTGTAGCCAGTAGATGACCCATTTGTAGCCAGTGATGCCCCCTGTAGCCAGTGATGCCCCTCTGTAGCCAGTGATTCCCCTCTGTAGCCAGTGATGCCCCATTGTAGCCAGTGATGCCCCATTGTAGCCAGTGATGCCCCCCTGTAGCCAGTGATGCCCCATCGTAGCCAGTGATGCCCCTCGTAGCCAGTTATGCCCCTGTAGCCAGTAGCCAGTGATGCCCCCTTGTAGCCAGTGATGCCCCTCTGTAGCCAGTGATGCCCCTCTGTAGCCAGTAGATGACCCATTTGTAGCCAGTGATGCCCCCCCTTGTAGCCAGTGATGCCCCCCATTGTAGCCAGTGATGCCCCCCATTGTAGCCAGTGATGCCCCCCATTGTAGCCAGTGATGCCCCCCTTGTAGCCAGTGATGCCCCCTTTGTAGCCAGTGATGCCCCATGGTAGCCAGTGATACCCCATGGTAGCCAGTGATGCCCCATGGTAGCCAGTGATGCCCCATTGTAGCCAGTGATGCCCCCATTGCAGCTAGTTATGCCCCCCTTGTAGCCAGTGATGCCCCTTGTAGCCAGTGATGCCCTCCTTGTAGCCAGTAGATCCCCCCTGTAGCTAATTATAAAATAACAAAAAATTACTCACCTTACCACGGTCCGCGCCTCCAGCTCCGGGAGCTGCTGAGCGGTGTAAGCAGCGTGACGTCATCACGCTGCTTACGCTGCAGGCAGCTCCCAGGGATCTCCTCGGCGGCAGAGCTGCCAGCCGAGGAGATCGAGCGTCGCCGGGGGCGCGGTGAAAGCTGTGCGCCCCCTGCGAGCGCCGATACATAGAGGGAAGGAGGCTCTCAGTCATTGTGCCATTCTGTGGCTTCCTCCTGTTTTGCCACCTCCAGAATGTCATTGTGCCACTGCCTGACCTCATGCTGCTTCCGCCGTGACCTCCGCTCTCAGTCATTGTGCCATTCTGTGGCTTCCTCCTGTTTTGCCACCTCCAGAATGTCATTGTGCCACTGCCTGACCTCATGCTGCTGCCGCCGTGACCTCCACTCTCAGTCATTGTGCCACTCTGTGGCTTCCTCCTGTTTTGCCACCTCCAGAATGTCATTGTGCCACTGCCTGACCTCATACTGCTGCTGTTGTGACCTCTACACTGTGTGATTGTGCCACTCTGTGGCCTAATACTGTTTTGCCACCTCCAGAATGTCATTGTGCCACTGTCTGACCTCATGCTGCTGCTGTGGCTGCAGCCGTGTCCTCCACACTGTGTCATTGTGCCACTTTCTGACCTCATGCTGCTGCTGTGGATGCTGCCATGTCCTCCACACTGTCATTGTGCCACTTTATGACATCATGCTGCTGCTGTGGCTGCGGCCGAGTCCTCCACACTGTGTCATTGTGCCACTGCCTGACCTCATGCTGCTGCCGCCAAGACCTCCACTCTCAGTCATTGTGCCATTCTGTGGCTTCCTGCTGTTTTGCCACCTCCAGTATGTCATTGTGCCACTGCCTGACCTCATGCTGCTGCCGCCGTGACCTCCGCTCTCAGTCATTGTGCCATTCTGTGGCTTCCTCCTGTTTTGCCACCTCCAGAATGTCATTGTGCCACTGCCTGACCTCATGCTGCTGCTGTGGCTGCTGCCGTGTCCTCCACACTGTGTAATTATGCCACTTTTTGACCTCATGCTGCTTCTGTGTCTGCTGCCGTGTCCTCCACAATGTGTCATTGTGCGACTGCCTGACCTCATGCTGCTGCCGCCGTGACATCCGCTCTCAGTCATTGTGCCATTCTGTGGCTTCCTCCTGTTTTGCCACCTCCAGAATGTCATTGTGCCACTGCCTGACCTCATGCTTCTGCTGTGGATGCTTCCGTGTCCTCCACACTGTGTCATTGTGCCACTTTCTGACCTCATGCTGCTGCTGTGACTGCTGCCGTGTCCTCCACTCTCTGTCATTGTGCCACTGCCTGACCTCATTCTGCTGCTGCAGTGACCTCCTCACTCAGTGATTGTGCCATTCTGTGGCTTCCTCCTGTTTTGCAACCTCCAGAATGTCATTGTGCCACTGCCTGACCTCATGCTGCTGCTGTGGCTGCTGCCGTGTCCTCCACACTGTGTCATTGTGCCACTGCCTGACCTCATGCTGCTGCCGCCGTGACCCCCGCTCTCAGTCATTGTGCCATTCTGTGGCTTCCTCCTGTTTTGCCACCTCCAGAATGTCATTGTGCCACTCCCTGACCTCATGCTGCTGCCGCCGTGACCTCCGCTCTCAGTCATTGTGTGCCATTCTGTGGCTTCCTCCTGTTTTGCCACCTCCAGAATGTCATTATGCCAATGCCTGACCTCATGCTGCTGTGGCTGCCACCGTCACCTCTACACTCTGTCACTAATGTTGCCACCTGAGCTCTCAGCTTGTTTTTTTCCAGCTTTCGCTGGCATGACTTTATCAGGCTACATTCCCGCTTGAGTTTTTTGGTCAGTTTTGCCCTCTTAAGTGCCCAGGGAATTTCATAGTGAAGCGATTCTAAGAGCGGCGGCAGTCATCTGCGTGTCATACTAAAACACAACATTGTATGAAGACCAAACCAAGCTCCCTCTGCATATTTAAGCATGGCACAACGTTCTACAGCACCCTGCAGGCTCTGTGCAGCCTGGAAATAGCTGTTTTTTTACGTGATTCGTGCCGAAGTAATTCGGAACTAAGTTATTTTTTGCCAAGAAATTCGGCGAAGTGAACTAAACGAATTTCGGGAAATTCGCCCATCTCTAGCTATTTACTTTCAATAGCTTGTAATCCTAATATTTCAGACTTCACTCAGAAGTCTGAAATATTATTGTTCTCGAATTCACTGCAATACAAATTGTTAAATTATTTATAAAGCAGCACCATACTATGCAGCACTGTACAGAGATTGTCATTACTCACATCGGTCCACGTCCTTACTAGGACTCACAATGTAAATGCCCAATTAACCTACCAGTATGAAACTGATGCAAAGTGAGAGCATACAATCTCCCTGAAGATGTTGTCCTTGGGCAGTGTAAAACCCAGGTCCTCAGCACTGCCGGGCAACAGTGCTAACCACGGAGCCAAATATGAACGGAATATTTCCATGCTGCAGCTTTTTTATTTCTTGAGTTTCCCTGTGAAAGTTAAACTAAAATTTATAGATAAAACATGGACCAATGTGATATGTATTCTTGAGTTTTGGCATGTCAAACCTATATGATTTTTACAAAACATCTGCTATGTTTAGGGTATGTTCACACTTCTTATTTTGTAGTGTATTTGCGCGTGCATTTCGCCACATATTGTGCTTTATACGCGGCGAAATGCACACCGCAATTACGGTAATTCATACATCTCATCGTATAGTACGCCCAGGGAGAGAAGCGACATGTCAATTGTTCACGGTGCTTACGCACCGCTGGCAATGCATTTCAATAGGCCCGGCCGGGTCACGGCCCCCACGTGCCCCAATACGCTGTGTGAACATACCCTTACAGTGACAGATCAAAAAGTACACAATATTGCTCTACTCTGCTACTGTATCTTGCCTAAATAAGGCATTGTTCACATTACATGAAATAGTCACATTTCATGCCTGCACTGGGGAAATCTTAAGATGTATACAGTCACAAATCCCTGACATAGAGCAGTATATATCAGGCATAGGCTGCTATGTTAACTCAATGAGCGTTATCTATGAAAACTGTCTAGCAGTAAGACTTTTGTTGCCCATAGCAACCAATTTTTCCAGAGCAGTATATGAAATGAAAGCAGAGCTATATTGCCCATAGCAACTAATTAAAGATGGTCTTACTGCTAGACAGTTCTCATTCATAAGGTCTTGTGGCTCTTTAAGGGGAGGTTCACATTTGCAGCGCTGAATCCGCATGGAATCCACACCTAAAATCCGTGCTAGTTGAGCGCTGATTTTCAGCCTCTATATATTGTGTGAGGAACTGTCATGTCAGATGTTTTTCAGTGCTGAAAATAAATCAGCACCAAGTAAAGTCAACATCGTGTGTATAGCGACAGGAATTTTTCATTAAAAACAATGTGATATGGATCGCAGGCAGATTTGGATGCCGATTCTTAAGTGGATTCAGCACCAGAATCCACGTCTAAATCAGCCGCATTATTGTAGCCCAAGTGTAGTCTATATGTAGTATACAGGCAGGGGCAGGACAAGGCATTTTGGCGCCCTAGGCGAGTACAGCCAATGGCACCCCCCCCCCCCTCGCTCCCAATAAAAAAATGCCCCCCCCCACACACACTAATTCCCCTCGCCCCTGCGCCAGGTCCTGTCACTAACTTTCTGCATATTCCACATAGCTCCCGTCCATCTCCTCAGCAGTCGCTGCACAATGAAAATCAGCTCTGACAAATTTGCGTTTTCAAAATCGCTCCCCTCCAGATGACAGTGAAATACCTTACAAATAAGTCACCAAATAATCCACCGAAACATGAAGCAAATCTACAAGACAAATGATTGTTACTAGAAACACTCCTACAAACCCAAGACCCAAACTATTACTACTTAAGGATCAAATAATCCTGCCAGATCCTGGCCGAACGCAACCCCCACATGTGACCATCAGTTGTACACAGGCTCTGAGACATATCCCAAACTGCCATAACAGTGACCAGATAGTGGTAGATACTAGTTGTTTTGTAGAGCTCAGCAGAAATATAAAGTGTTTAAACACTGACGTTACATTTAGTGACTCACAGGAGACATCATTTTGATCAGCGTCGTTCACTTTCCCTTTTTTTCTCCTCCGGTTCACACCTTCATGCTGATTGCCCCGGGGCCACGACTGTCCCTGCAGATTTGGACACAAATATCTTAAAATCCTCAACATTTCCAGTACTTCCTTAATTATAGGTATATAAGTCCCTCAGTTAGACAGGTGTATAGATATGCCGTCTCAGTCAGGCAGGTATATGTATATATGTCTCCTCAGTCAGGCAGGTATATGTATATATGTCTCCTCAGTCAGGCAGGTATATGTATATATGTCTCCTCAGTCAGGAGGGTAATATAGAAAATTGCCCCCTTAGAAGGTAGGTATATAAATATAGGCACTCGGGCAGGTATAGCTATAGGGGTCAGGCAGGCGTATGGGGGCTAGGCAGGGGTTATGGGGGCTCAGGCAGGTTTTATGGGGGCCACGGGGCAGGGTATGGGGGCCAAGGCAGGGCGTAGGGGGGCCAAGGCAGGCGTATGGGGCTAGGCAGGCTTAGGGGGCCCACAGGCAGGCATATGGGGCCAGGCAGGCATATGGGGCCACAGGCAGGGTATGGGGGCTCAGGCAGCGTATGGGGCCACAGGCAGGCGTATGGGGCCACAGGCAGGCGTAGGGGGCCCACAGGCAGGCGTATGGGGGCTAAGGGCGGGCGTATGGGGCCACAGGCAGGGGTATGGGGCCACAGGCAGGTTATAGGGGCCCACAGGCAGGGGTATAGGGGCCACAGGCGGGCATATAGGGGTTTACAGGCAGGCGTATAGGGGCACTCTCAGGCAGGTAAAAATATAACATTTATACTCCCTTACCTCTGTCCGGCCGCGCTCCTCTTCTGTCCGGCCGTTCTGCGCATCCTCTTCTGTCCTACATATAATCAAAAACAACAATTGGTTTTGCAACATGGAAAAAACTTTGAAAAAACAAATGCACAATGGTTTTTGGCAGCAATTCATATAGACATTTTCAAACTCAAAAACAGTGGCCCACATTATTGGACTAAGGAAACCGTCAAAGGGGACATAGGAAAATTTGGAAAAAAGCATTTTCTGTAACTAGGATACATGAAAAAAATTGGGTTCTCAGTTCACACTTTTGGCCAAAAATGCTTAAGCCCACCTCCCAATCATCAAGGGGACCTCAAGTGCAGGTGGGTCCTACGCTATTGTTACCTCTATTGGGTCCTGTTCAGACCTGCATACTTTAGGGAGCGAAGATACCTGCTTCCCAAAGAACACTGCATGATTTAAAACCTGGGAAGTGGGTGGGTGCAAACACCAAAATGGAGATACCACTCCTCCCTACATATAATCAAAAACAACAATTGGTTTTTCACATGGAAAAACTTTTTGAAAAAACAAATGCACACTGGTGTGGCAGCAATTCATATAGACATTTCAAATTCAAAAAACAGTGGCACATTATGGACTATCTGTCCCTGCCGCGCGCTCCTCTTCAGTCCGACACTGGAGACGTGATGATGTCACACGGCCTATGACGCGCTGTGCGCCCGAGGAGAGGCAGCGTCACGATGACATCACTTCATCGCGACGCTGCGGCTGAGCCGCACGGGGCCGCGGCGGGTCCTCAGCGCTATGAGGACCCGGCGGCCCCGCTTGTGTGGCCCTGCGGCTTACTGGAGGATTCCAGGATCCTCCGGTGAGCGGGTCCGCACTGTCTGCGGAGCAGGGAGCGCTTGCTCTCTGCTCCACAGAAGCCCGCAGCTCTATGTGCGTCCAGCGGACGCACATACAGCTAAAGAGGCCGCCGGCGCTGCAACTCCAGGCCCATGGCAGCGAGGGTCGGGGCCCCTGACTGCGCCCATCAGGGACAGGCAGAGGTAGGCACCCTAGACGATCGCCTACCTCTGCCTACCCGTCGTCCCGGCGCTGTATACAGGACTTGATGGTATGGTATACAACTAAAGGGTTAAAAGGTTTATTGCTATTTGCACTGCTTTCTATTATAACTGCTCTAAGAAGGCTCTAGAATTGACCCCTAGTTCACCCATGTCTAGCCAACAGCTTCTGAGCATGTCTGTGAGGGTATGTTCACAAGGCGTGTTGGATCCAATTTTGGATTCGTTTTTAGATGTCTGTTTGGATCCGTCTATCAGACCCTAAACCACAGGTGTCAAACTGCCGGCCCTCCAGCTGTTGGGAAACTACAACCCCCATCATGCATTTGTATAATCTATAACAGTGGGCATGATGGGAGTTGTAGTTTCCCAACAGCTGGAGGGCCGGCAGTTTGACACCCCTGCCCTAAATAGACACAAACACAGATCTAACAATGTGCTTTACATTGCTTTCAAGGTAAAACACGCATCGGTGTTCAGATGAGTAATCGCCGTTGCATGTTTACATGAGTCTTTCTGATGTGTTTTCAGATCCATTCAAAGAATTCATTCTTGATACATATTTAAAACTATAGGGTATGTTCCTGCTGCAGCCAAAAGGCAGCCAAACACGCACCTGTTTGTTGGATGCAATTTACTCAGTGCTTTTGGTTGCGTTTTTCAGATCCAAAAACTGATCCAACACAACTTGTGAACATACCTGAATCTTGTACAGGTGTGAAGATTTGGCAGAAATTTAACCATTTGCAGCTGTTCAAGGGTTTGGCAGGAGAAACCATAAAATAGGGTGGGGTCAGATTAGGTGGTTTTAGAAGAGAGGTACATTTAGGCGGGGTTCACACGGCTTATTCAAGCTGCAATTGTGGGACGGATTTCGTCCGCAATTACGGCTTGAGTACGGGGCAGGCCGGGGGCGGCTGCTCGCCGGCCCATAGACATCCATTATCCATGGCGCGTATCCCGCCGGGATAATGTGCAAATCCAAGAAGAGACGGAATCCATAGTTCTCTATGAGAACTATGGATTACCGTAATGCCTGCCATGGATTTCAGCCGTACTGCAGCGCAGTACGGCGCGTACTATGGCTGGAATCCGTGCCCGAAATAAGCCGTGTGAACGGCCCCTTATTGTTCTGGGTCTCTCCAGATCTGCATATGCTAAAAGGAGTCCGGGTCTCTGAAATGGGAGCTTGTCTCTGCACGGATATCCACCTACAGGGTAATAGTGTTTCCACCTGCTGAGGTCAGCTTTGATCCCTTATCTTCCCTGGCCACATGTGAATGGAATAAGAAAGTTCTCAGCGAGGGACTGGGTTTAGGAGCATCACCCTGCCTCGGTTTAAAGAGTAGCTTCAACTGGAAAGATGGAGTTGTATAATGAAGGATATCCGTTGCCATGTGCTGTACCATCTTTGCCAGGTTGAAGTAAAGAGGCCTAAGATGTTTTACCACCATTAACTCCTTGTCTCCTGCCTGCTTATTTCAGCACCGCACATCAAGGGCACCTAACACACCATCTGACATGCGGGAGAGACCTCTGACGAGGGAGAGACCAGCAAAAGTGTGCCCCGGGGACACAACCACCATCATCATCTCTTAAAGTGCAGACCCCTTCTTCAATGGGGCTGGGCACCGGAGGAGCATGTGAGGTGCAGGTAGCGAAGTGCGGAGCCACTGTGACTATGATCTGGCCTGGGGCCCATGGCTTGCCGCTCCTGTCTTCCTCCATGCTGCTCTGGTTCACCACATTTACATGATGCACTGTACAGGAAACTTATATTAGGGTGACCTGAATACAGCACTGGACCATTACTCAGGCTGTGATTCGGGAATGGTGTATGGTGCTGCTCATAAATAAACATTAATGTATGGAAGGACTGGATATTTTAGATAATGACTTTGCATAAATTAAAACTGTAAACATAAAATTCTAAACATTGTACAAATTCCATTATATGAGGTGCTTGATCGCAAGTTTGTCTGTTTTTTAATCTATTACGCCATCTAGTGTACTATATCAAAATGCCACCAGGGAACCTTTTTATTTAAAATTTTGTGAAAAACTTGTAAAAGAATAGATCAGGCAATGGATATGCCAAGGGAATAGGGTATATTAATTACAAGCAAGGAGTTAGCTGGATTGTTGAAAGGAAGGAAATATATCTTAAGGACAAAAGTGTACATGAGTAGATACGAGAGGACAATGTGATAGCAATTTGTAATTAGGTTGTGAGTGGAGTTTATTTGCTAAACCGCATTTAGTGTTCTTTTACGCAGTACGGTTTTGGTGCATTTTACAGTTATCTAAAATCTTGTGTGAAGTTTTATGGATTATAAACATAGTAACTGATTACTCACCTGTAACACCTTGTGAAACAGTTAAGTGAAAGGAACTTGCTGGTAATAAAGGCAGTTTAATCGTCGTGCAGTACTGCTGTGGTATCCCACTAATGTGTTGAAGTTTGTATATATTGTGTTCTGTGAATATGTGTATACTGTGCAAGAGTTCCAGTCAAGTGTTAACTTTGTTTGCTGCACCTACTTCACAGGGGATCTGGGGGGTGGAGACAGGGGAGAGGAACAGGATGTGAAGTGAGCCAGGGAGGCGGTGCATGCCAAAGTGGCAGAGGAGCTGGTTAGGAATGTGCAAGAAACAGAGAGAGAGATTGCCTGAGAAATGAGGGAGAGGGACAAAGTGGCTGTGAGACCTTGTTGTAAAAAGGGAAAGAAAATGCTGTTGGTACTGTGAAGGAACTACCCCCAAAGTAAAGCTTATGTGTTGCATCTTCTATCTGATGGTACCATTTTTTATCCACTCAACCTCCATTACAAATTCTGGCGTCCACGAACAGGATTCAAATTACCTCTGTGACCTTGGAAGACTTTATTTCTGCACCAGTGTAACATTATACAGTTAGAGGAGGTAAGCAGAACTGCACTACAGTATACTACAGCCCCATTAACAATGTCTACAGAAGGGGGTGGTGTACAGCCCAGCACTAGTGGGTTTGCTGCTGTAGCACAAACCATGCCACTAACAATGCCTTACTATTTGGGCACCTTGACTCCCAAAGTTATAAAGGGAAACCCGACAGCCTCAAGACTTTAAAGAAAAGATCTTAGCCATGTTTTAGACTGTACCAGTTACCCCTGAGCAAAAGGTGGAAATACTGATTGGCCAGCTGCAAGGTTCTGCACTAAGGAAGTGAAATCATGGCCCTCAACAGAAAAAAAATTTCGGCTGAGCAAGTCCTTGAGAAAACTGAACACAATCTTTGACACCAGAACTGTGTCAGAATTAAAAATGAGATTCTTTAGCAGGAGGCAGCAGTCACATGAATCTTTAAGAGACTATGCCTTAAAGGAGTTGTCTCCCCACAGGGTTTCAAAGAATGCATGAAAGAAATTCTCTGTCACTTCCTGGTTCATACTAATTTTCCCATAGCTCCATGCTTGTACAGCTATGTTTGCTTTCAGATGCTAATTAGATTAGATTAGCTTCTCAAACTACTGGAAGGACTTCTTATCTGATCCCCAAAAACAAAAGCCCTAATTACAGAGCTGTTTATTGAGATAAATCAAGCTTTTACTGTCTGCAGCACAGGACACTGACTGACTCTTCTGACCTGTGTGATGAATCAATATCTTTTATCTCATTGAACAATCAGCCACAGGAGTTTTTTTTACTTGTCAGTTACTGAGGGAACTGAAATAGCCAACTAAAGTAATAAATTCACTTGTACTTTTTAAAGGGAAAACAGAAGGAACAATGCAATATATTTGGAAAATGTCTTTATTTTGTGTTCCCTACAATTTGAAAGCTATTATTTGTAGCGAGACAACCCCTTTAAGTTTACAAGAAGCCCTCCATGCCATTATGCAAGCTGATCCTGCTGAAGCAACAAATGCTGACAGAACATTGAGGGAACAGTTTATTGAAGGAGTAATGTCAGGGGGTACTAAACGCCATTGAAAATGCGTCTCTCCAGTATCCAGATTGCAGTTTCTTAGACTTTAAAGAGATGGCTTTTAAAGGTTATGACTTTTGGGGACAGCCTCAAGAGCCACATTTAAATTGTGATGGTGCCCCTGCTCAGGCTAAAACTTCAGTGAAAGCCCAGAAGATTACCATTATAGGGAGGTGGCCCTGAACTCTCCTGCACAGACCATAGTTACACAGGTCCAACAGATGCAAACAAAGGATGTCACAAAGAAATATCCACTCAAGGGGAGGAACGGGACTAAAGGCTTTGCTGCATTATGTAAAGGGGCAAGGAGCTAAAAACAACACCCCAAATCAGGTGGACTATGCTGGACCTGTAAGAGAACTTTCTCCATACGTTCTAGAGATAAATAACCCGGGAGAAGGTGCACTGACCAATTTGATTCGCTAGGCCGACCTATATGCAGGAATTTTTAAGAGAAGTGGCCAATTGAACGAAAGTGCAGATATTTAAATGGGGAAATCCTGGGGGCAAGGACCACCCTCGGACCCGAGGGATGTATAGGTCCAAATCAACCAAGTTGGGGGCACAGATATGTGGGATACTGCCCTATTATCCCCGTAGTGATTGATGGCATCGCATTTGCAGCACTACTTGACACTGGGTCACAAGTGACCACAATCCAGTTGCCACATTTATGAACGCTACTGGAAACAAGATCAGCTGATCAGGACCTCCTCTAATAATGAACTAAACATTATTGCCAGTAATGGTCAAGTTGTCCCCAAGTGGGCTGCTGGGAGGCTACTGTCAAGATTGGAAAAACTGAACTTACCCAGAAAGGTTTCCCATTGTTGTCAATGTGGTGGACTGTGACTCTCCCCTGTGGTGTTGGGAATAAAATGTGCTTCAGAACTGCTTGGGGGAAGTCATAGAGATAAATGTCTGATGCTCTTAAGGAAACTAGCCCCCCCAGAGAAATGTATGATTCAGAAAACGCTACGCCTCTTGACTGGCCTTTCAAAGATTTGCTGGTCCAAATGGAGAACTAGACAAGCTCGGATTACTGGTACCACCCTGTTAGGTTGCACCCCCCAAAACCAGAACTTAGTTTGGTGTAAAGCAAGGCTGGGACTAAAAAGGTAAGGACTACGAGGTGCTGATTGAACCTAAAGAGCTGAATGCAGACGCCGCTACTGTTGCAGCAAGAAGCCTCGCTAAGTAGTACAAGGGAGAGTCCCATGCGTATCCTGAATTTTAGCCACCAAATTGGTGACGTTACCTAGATATACTACTGTTGCTAAGCTGTACAGAGTCTATGATCAGGATATCATCAAACCAACAAAAACCATTTTTCCCATGTTGCTACACAGGTAGAGGTTGGCCTGAGTCTGAACCCAAGAATGATGGTGCAGGATCTCCACATCGCCACCGAAGGTACACCAACTCCACTAAAAGAAGGAGTCTTGAGGGTTGCCCAAGAGTACCAGCATGTCTTCAGCAAATCTCCACTGGACTTTGGAGGAGTCAAAGGGATTGAACACACCATACCTACAGGAGATCACCCTCCTATCAGAGAGAAATACAAGCCAATTCCACCCTCCATGTACCAGCCTGTGAAGAAAATGTTACAGGAAATGAAAGCTCCCAAAGTGATACGGGACAGTTGCAGTCCCTGGGCTGCACCGCTAGTTTTGTGAGGAAGAAAGATGGAACGATTCGATTGTGGTGGACTACAGAAAATTGAATAGCATAACACACAAAGATGCCTATCCCTTACCGAAGATAGAAGAATCCTTAACTGCTATGAAATCCGCCGCATACTTTTCAACATTGGACCTTACAAGCGGCTACTGGCAAATACCTATGGCACCGGAGGATGAGAGAAAAACTTTACCACCCCAATGGGCCTCTTTGAGTTTAACAATATGGCATTTGGCCTTTTCCCAATGCCCAGGAACTTTCCCCGAGGGTTTATGGGAAAGCTGCTTAGGACACAAGAACTTTGAAACGGTTCTCCTGTTTCTAGATGATGTGATCATTTATTCCAAGACCTATGAAGATCATCTTCAAAATCTGGGAGAAGTCTTTAGTCCCTTGCGAAACACGCTTAAAGCTGAAACCATCCAAATGCTATCTGCTACAATCAAAAGTCCCGTACTTTTGGGTCACATTCTAAGTGCTGAAGGAGTAGCTCCAGATCCTGACAAAATTTCAGCTGTTGAAAGACTGGCCTGTTCCTACTGTCCAAGAGGTGAGGAGATTCATTGGATTTGCAGGTTATTACAGAAAATTTATTAAGAATTTCACCAGATTGCTGCTCCCCCTTTTAAGACTTATTTAAAAAAGGGCCCAAAAGGGGCAAGAAAATGGCAGAAGTCCAACAATACAATGGGGCAAAAAGAATTAGAAGATTCCTTCATTCAGCTCAAGAAAATGGCTGACTGAAGCTCCTATCTTAGGCCTACCCGACTACAACCTCCATTCCATCTATACACTGATGCAAGTAATACAGGTCTGGAGCAGTACTGGCTCAAGTGCAAGGAAGCCATGAAAGAGTCATTTTCATATGCTAGCCCATCTCTGGGGACCTACAAAAGAAATGTCAGAATTACAGCTCTTTTAAAATAGAGTTCCTGGCGCTTGTATGGGCAGTAACGGGGAAGTTTAAACATTACCTGGCCACAACCCCTTCATTCCTTCACCGACAATAACCCCTTGTCCCACCTACAGACAGCACGCTGGGGGCCATGGAACAAAGGTGGGGCCCCAAAATTAGCCCAAAATTTTCAATTCACTTTGAAGGACAGAGCAGGCAAGGCCAATGTGAATGCCGATGCGCTATCCAGAGTAACCCCAGTGCAGTGACCCGATCCAGTTGAAGATAAGTGGGGAAGAAATTGTTTATGCCAGCCTTCTACTCACACTTTATCCGTCAGGGAAAACTCAGAGTATACACCCCCCTACAGAGCAAGATTCAAATCAATCCAACAAGTTGCTATCAATCAAGATGTTTATTGGGAAAGCCATCCAGAGAGAAAGTAAGACTTTGAAAACTCTGTTTCGCTATGCTAGTGTCCAACATCCAACATTTACCACAGTCATACAGCCAAAGTGATTCAGAACTGAAGAGCCTATGGAGGCAGAGGAAAAGATTATGTTACCAAAGAGGTTTACTGGTGCGACGAATACTGAACCCACGCACACATGAGAGGATTCTGCAGATCATTGTGCCTAGTCGAGAAGCTAGCCTCATCTTAGAATGCTTGTTTGTTTTTCTCTTCTTTTCTCGTTACAGGAGCAGGGATTCATCTTCAACCAACCAGTTAGCAGAGGATGTCATAAATGTAATCTGAAACTGATTTCTTACAGGCTATAGACTGCGTGGGGAGGCTGCAGTTATAGAGGGGAGACATGAGGAATCCCACTCATGTGTTGAAGTTTGTATTTTGTTGTTCCTGTGAATTTTGTGTATACTTTTCAAGAGTTCCAGTCAAGGGTTAACTTTGTTAGATCCACCTACAGCATAGGGCATCTGGGGGGTGGAGACAGGGGAGAGGAACAGGATGTGAAGTGAGCCAGGGAGGCGGTGCATGCCATGTGGCCAGAGGAGCTGGTTAGGGACATGCAAGAAACAGAGAGAGAGATTGCTGAGAAAAAGAGGGGAGATGACTAAGTGGCTGTGAGACCCTGTTGTAAGAAGGAAAGAAAATGCTGTTGTACTCTTATCTGCACTGTGATTTAACTACATCCAGTTAAGTTTATTTGTTTGCATCTTCTATATGACTTGTATACCATCTTTATCCACTTTACCTCCATTAAACTGCAAGTTTAAAAAAATGCACCAAAACCGCAGTGTGAAAGCTCCCTCACTTCCTGTAACATATTAAACTACCAATTCACGTCTCACACTAAATAACTTTTAAAATGAATGTATTAGGTTATTAGGTGTGTGGTTGCCTTATATGTGCAGTTCTTTTAATGGTAATGTTCAGACGATATCTTAATTTTTCCGACACGTTTTTAACCTCATTAGGGAATAACTATTTTTACACTTCCTTTTACACTAAATATAGTAACATATTCCTGTATGCTCATACAGTACATTACACACTGTCAGTACAACACAGGTTGCTGTTATAGCAGCACACAGTGTGCTCTAATGCATGCTCAATACACAGACAGTCTTAGCTATCTAGGTCCCATGGCTGACAGACATTCCCCCATGCTCCATCAGGCATTGGGAATCCCAGTGAACTGATGGGGTAAGGAAATTCCCTTTGACATCACTGCAGTCTTGAACTGCAGCAATAAAGGGTCAAACAGAGGGGATCAAAAGGTTTCATCCAATCCCAGTCATACCCAATGGCTGTTTTACGATCCAAGCTCTTAACTACACTTCTGTTTCTAGCACAGCTGCAATGCTAGGAGCTGCAAACCATTTCTGAAGGCAACAACGCCATTTTGCATCAGAAATAGTGGGCAACCGTTAAGGGGTTAAAAAATTGATTTAAGAATTGATTGGACTTTTTGATCATTATTAGAACCACCTATTGGTGCATTCCTTAAAGGGATGTTCTCACCATGCCCTTTCAAAGAGCTTACTCTTCACAGTCAACTTAAAGCTCTTACATATTAGGTTGTGGTGGCTCCACAGCAGCATACCTCCCAAGTGTCCCTCTTTTGGAGGGACAGTCCCTATTTTTAACCCATATTCCTCTGTCCCTATGTGATCTTTGAATGTCCCTCTTTCTCACATGGGAAATAGATTTCGATATTTGTATTCAGCTTTAAAAAAATGTATTCGTGTATCACTATACAATAAAAATTGGATCCTTTACACTTTGATCTCTAGGTGTCCCCCTGTGGCCATCTTAAAAGTTAGGAGGTTTGCTGCAGTGAGCGACCTCATCAGCTCTGCTATTCCTAGCAGAGCCTGCTGCGGGCATGCACTCAGTGCTGCCTGTAGCCCCCCCTGCCAACGTCTATTCCCCTCTCCACACTCCCTGCAGATCCACTCCCTGCATACCTACTAACCATTACAAAAGTTCAAATCACCCCCCTTTTGCCAATTGGTATCGCCACATATAAAAGTCTGATTCAAATGTAACATTTATCCCATACACTTAATAAAAAAGAAGGAAAAAAAATTCAATTGCCAAAATTGGGTTTTTTGGTCATTTTTGATCCCCTAAAAAATGGATTTAAAAGTGATCAAAAGTCACATCTATCCTAAAATGGTAAGTAAAATTCAGCCCTCAAAAAATGCATCTTCACTCAGGTCCGTAGGAAGAACAAAAATGTTACTGATTGTAGAAAATGTCGCTGCAGCACAAATTTAATAGAGAATGTTTGAAACATGGCACAAGTGTTTTTTTTGTTTTTTGTTTTTTTTTACATTTCACCCCACAATAAAATAAAAAATAAATTTGGTTTCACAGGGTATTCTATGCTATGGTCAATGGCACCATTAAAAAGTACATCTTGTCACGAAAAATAAAAGCCCTCATATGGCTATGAAGCTGGAAAATAAAGTTTGCTTTTGGGAAAAGGGGGGGGAATAAAAAACAAAGACCCCATATTAGATATCGGCTTCGGGATAGCGTTAATGTCATTCAACCCAAAAGAGTCCTGAAACATTACTTTAACAACAACCATATGTTGTTTTTATGTGGACACTATGGGTAGTGAATAGGATACATACAGACCCAAACCCTTTTTTCAATGCCCAAAGCATTTTTAAAGGCTTGGAAAAAGAAACTGTCAATGATCACCGTAACTTTAAAACAAGTGAAGCATAGGAGAAAAAGAAACAACACTTTATTCCTTGCTAGAACACTGGGGCCAGGAATCAAGAAGCCAGAAGGAATTCTGCTTTACTGTATATACAATGGTCAAGAATGTGGGGAAAAGGTAAAAACCTCCCGCTTTCAGGGGGAAGCCGAAGGGTATTTCACACTATTTTTGATACTTTTTTTTTTTTAAATGTTTTTATTAACACTCCAATACAGAAACGTTGAATAGTTATTACACTAGACATGCATTTTGGGGTTACAAACGTTCCCGAGTGAAGTGCCTTCTTTTCCTTTTTTTCTGTTAAACAACAAAATAAAAACAAAAAACGTAGATTTATGGTCCTTTTCGTTGATGCAGGCGTTTTTTTTTCCATTGTTTGCTGTTGCCCAATGTGCTGAACTCCATGCTTTTTGCTAATGTGCCCCGATGAGATTTCTTAGTCAAAAGGGTGCTAAGCTCAAACAGATTCCTTTTTAGTTTCAAGTTTTTGAGTAAAAAATAGACATCTTAAAAACTCTAGTTTTCCTTCACACAAACCTTTTCTGTGCAGGAAACCATTAACAGCAAAAGATCAGAAACTTGTCAAACAATACCCCTTTTTTCCACCAATTCAGAAGCAAGGGGGTGACGACGCACGCCCCCCCGGGTCCCCTTGCTATTAGCTGGATATAGCTTTGGGGGGTCTCCCAAAAGAGTTGTTGTTGATCCCATTTTTGTAAGACGAAACAGTCTTTTAGGGCCTGTTGTTCCTATCCGGTAATAAAGGGAAAAAAATACCCCATGTTTAAAAAAAATTTTTGTTTCGATTCCCTTTTTTTGGGGGCCCTCTACCCCCGCCCATTTTCATAGTAGGACGCTTTTCAGGCATTTTAAAGGGGGGGGGATGTGGTATCCAGGTTTTAGGATGTTTTAATCCTGCTGCGAGATCATATAGAAGTTTCCCTACTCCCCGGTGCACAGGGCGTTTTTGGGTGCCCAATGTCCAAATAGGCCCATAGTGGGTTGTTGGGGACGTAGTTTGTTAAGTTTTTTTTTTAAAGGGACATAAACCCCTATTCCAGAACTCTGGACTTTGGGCAACCCCAAAACAGTGGTAAAAGCTCCCCCTTGGGGCTCGACAGGGGAAAATCTTACCCAAAGACCCATCCTAAACCTTAGTTGGTGTATATAGGCTCTGTGTTAGCGCGGGGACATTTCTGGGTATCTACTCCGATAAAAATTTGGGGCTATTTTTGAAAGCCTTGAAGGATTGTAAGTCCCAACTCCGGGTCACCCGTTACCTTTTTTGAAATTCCCATAGTTGTTTTTGAAAAATCTAAGGGGCTGATGTAAATCTATAGAGATAGAGTCATCCCTGGAGGGGGTGCTATCCCCCAAAAATTTTCCAGGGGCCCCGGGTTCCATTCGTGTGAGGTTATCGTGTCAAAATGGCACGGGCTAACTACGGGCGCTAAGGTTTTTAGAAGAAAGAATTTTTTCCCCCGGGAACCGAACCCCTCAGTTCCCAAAGGTAAGTAGTCTTTTCCTCTTTATCTAACGATGAATTATCCTTTAAAATTTCCCCCCTTTCCTCCAGTGGTCAAACCTTAGGGGGGTTCCCTCCCTAAAAGCCCGGAAACCCCAAAGGAGCGCAATAGGGAGCCTGGGGGTGTAGAGATGTTCTTTTCTCATCCTCTGCCATGTTTTTCATAGCCCCCAAAAAAGGGTTCATTTGACCGGGGCTGGAACAGTTGTCGGGCATAGTAAAAAACAGATAGGGACAGTCTCCAAAGGGCGGCCTGTCAATTGGTTCCGCAAAAAAATTGCCTTTCCCCTCAGCCAATCCAGTCCCACTCTCAACAGAGCGCTGTGTTGTACTCTCTGACTTTGGGGTAGTTTAATTCCCCATTTGTTTGGGTGCTGCATGACCAACCAGGGGACGAGGCCTCCCCCACACCAAAAAACCGGCGTATGATGCTTCAATGGTTTCATGTTTTGTGTTTATAAAAATGGGGGAGGAGTGTAGCAGATGAATTTTTGGGAAAATCGACACTTTAAAAGATTTCCCCTTTCCTAATATGAAAATGGCAATTTCCCCTGCCCCCAATCTTTTCCCCCTTTTCCCGTAATGTTGCGGAGATGTTAAACCATAAAGCGTCGGGTTTCTTTTATTTTCCCCCCAAATATATGCGACAAACGCACCAGTTAAAGGGTTTTGGGGCTTGCCCATGGGGGGCGGCCGGACCTCAAAAATTAGAGTTTTTTTTTTTGTTTTATCTACGTTTATTTTAAAACCGGGAAAGCGAGCCTTCTCTGTAAAGGTTTTAGTATTGAGAAGAGCACCCCCCCGGTTTTGGATACCAACAAAATCATCCGAAAAATGCGGCTATTTCCACTGGGGGGGAAAGGCGGTCTCGGGTATCCCTATCCCAAGGCTGGGGCAATAAAGCGGGGGGTCCAAGACAGTTTAAAACGGGAGGGGGCGATAGGGGGCATCCCGTCTCGTGCTCAAAACAGTCGACGGATCCGCAAGGAGTTATTGACTAATAATGTGGTGTAAAAATTTTTTAATTTCTTTTTTAGATAGAAAAAAGGTTTTCCCGGAATTTAAAAGGAAAAATTTTTTCTTTATTTTGTCAGGAACCCCCCAGCCCCGGAGGAAAAAAAGGGGGCCCCAAATTTTTAAAAACCCAAACCGGGTTTTTTTTCAAAAACGGCCAAAAAAATTAAAAAGGGACCCCCCGGGGGGGGGGGCCCTTAAAAGGGAAGGCCCAATTGGGGGGGGGGAAAGGGGGTTTTTTTTTTTGGGGGCCAAAATTTGGGCTAAAAGGGGGGGCTTTTTTTTTTCCGAACCCGGCCTTCACTGCTTTTTTTTTTTCCTTAATTTTTTTTTTTTTTTAATGACCAGACCCTGCCTTTCCCTTGTTTTTGTTCCACCCCTCCCAGGTTTGTACAAAGAAAAAAAGTTTGGGGCCCCTTTTTTTATTTGGGGTTGGATTTTGTTAATTATAATTTAAAACTTTTTTTCCCCCCGCTTTTTTTTGGTTTTTTTAAATTTATGGCCCCTAAACCGCTTGGGGAAAACGGGCACATTAAAAATGCCAGGATCCCCTTTTCCTTGGATGTATAAATATTTAAATTAAAACTGGATCAAGTTGCAAGCGCCAAACGCCCCGGGGGGAAATGGTGGGAAGGGGGCATGGCTAATTTCATTAATTGTGATTGGGACCCCGTTGCAGAAAAAAATTTTCAAAGGAGGAAGCCCTGTGCCGGGGAAGATTAATTTTTTGTTCGTTGTGCCGTTTTGGGGTTTAAAAGTTTGGGAAAAATTTTAATATTCCCTTTTAGTTGTTATTTTTGGGTGGGGGTTTTTTCCCCCCGGCGGGTTCCTTTTTTTTTTAGGTAGAAACCCCCTGCCCCTGTTGGGGGGGAAAAAATTTTTGGGGGTATTCCCCCCGGGGCTGACTTAAAAAAGTTAAATTCCCTTCTTTTTAAAAATTTTTAGTTTGCCTCCTTTTCCCCTCTGGTTTTTTAATGCCCTAAGGGAAAACCTTTCCCCCCCCCTTTTTTGGAAAAAATTGTGAAACAGGGGAAAAAAAGCCCCCTGGGGGGGGGGGGGGGGGGGGGGGGGGGCGGGGGGGGGCGGGGCGGGGGCGGGGGGGGGGGGGGCGGGGGGGGAGGGGGGCGGGGGGGCGGGGGGGCCCTGAACCCCCTGCCTTTCCTTTTTTTTCCAATGGGGTTTTGAATGTAAATAAAATTTAGGTTTTAAACCCCTTAAGGTGGGGCAGTACCTTTTTTTCTTAATGGGTGTTTAAGGCCCGCACATTCCAACTTGTAAAAGACAAGGGGGATCTGTGGGGGGGGTGTGGATGTTGTGCGTTTCTGTCATGGGACCTTAAACTTCTGTAGTGATAGATAACCGTTTTTTCGAAACATTCCGCCCTCCCGCCTCACGAAACACTTCCATAGTGCAGTTTGTCCCCCCACCCCCCTTGGGGCCGCGCGCCCACATCACTCCGCTCGTAAGAAGAGATAAATTCTTTTCAAGGTATAAACATTTAAAAAACAGTGCAATCAGGGGTCTTTTTTAGACTCCTTAATTTAAAAATTCTCTACTATGATAAAAAGGCAGTAAGCACAAACAGAAATGAGAAACAACAATTACAAGCCTCCCGCCCCCCTTTTCAAGATTAACCATTTCAAAAACCCCGCCTATATTTAAGTGCCTTTGGCGAAATACCGGGTCTCAAATGTTATTGCCTGCCCCCCCCCCCCCACCGAACCCCCCCCCAGCTCCCCTGCCCCGTTTAAAGGAATGGCTTGTTCATGTAAAGTACCCCACAATGGGGGTAAAGGGCTTCGTTTTTGTCAAACTGCGGAATAATCCTGGAATAGGAGAATCCTAGCCCCCTACATTAAAACCTTGTGCTCTCTGTATGCCCTTAGGAGTCTTCCTTTTACGGCCCCGTTAAGAAAACCTAGCAATGACTGGCGGTCTGGTATTCCTATCGCCCTCCTCCCGGGGCCCCGTCTGTGGCCGCCCACTGCCCGAGTCCAAGGGTATTTATTGCAGGCTTAGGTATCCCTGGTAAACGATAAACAAGTTGTCCCCTTTCACAGACTCGGATTCCGACAAAAAGGGGGTTGTTCCCTTACTGCGGTTTTCCAGGTCTTCTATCCCCTCTCTTTTTTTTTTCCCCAAGGGTTTTTTATTGGGGCAGGGAGTTTTTTTATGCAGAATGGACACTTCCAAGAAGCCACTCTGTTTTTGATCCACGATTTTTTGGCATTGGTTGTGATTAATGCGAGAGCAAGTTTAAATTTAGGGGGAAAACTCCAACCGCTTTAATAGTGGCTCATCAGCAAACACCTCGGCCACCCCCTGTTCATTTCAAGGTTCAGCTCGGTTTTCGGGCTCCCCGAGCTAAGGGGCACAACTGTGGGGGGGTATGTCATCCCAGATATGAGTTCCTTAGGGGGGCCCCACCTCCTTCCTCGGTGCACAGTTGGGGGTGAAAACTTTCCCCCCCCCCCCTTTCTTTGCGCCACCTTTGGGGCAGAAACCAGGAAGGTTGGCTCTGTTGGGGATGAGAGCCTCGGGCAGACTGCGAAATAAATGGGGGCTGTTTTTGTTTGGGTTTTGGACACGTATTTTCCCCCCTGCGCCCGGGGCCAGAATACATTGTAGGTGGGAAGTGTATGTGGGGTATCAGGGCATGAATTCCTGTTCACATTTTGTTTGATTTTTGATTTGCAAGAGTTTGGGTTTGTTCTTGTTTTGGACCAATTGTGACCAGTGCGATGCTTACACGATTGAGACAGATACAACAAACAGCAACAAGACAAACAACAAGAAAAAAAAAAAAATAGAAAAAAAGAAAAAGGGGTGGTGGGGGGGGGAGGGAAAAGGATTTATGCAGATGCGTGTTTCCCCAAAATTTCTCAAGTTTGGGAAAAAGCAAACAAAAGTTTTGGTTTTTTGGAGCCCTCCTGTGGCCCGGGGGAGTATTTGAGAACAAAGAGCACACAACAGTTCACATTTTAAGCAGATCCCTATGATGTTTATTATGCAAGCTTGTTCGTTAGCAACACTGCCCTCCTGTGGGGAATCGGGGATGGCAGTCACAGTCCGAGAGAAGAGCAGTGATGACCCCAACCCCCCCTGAGTTTGGTTGCACAGCGCGGAGAGGCAGAACGGGGGTGGCTGTGAGGAAGAGAAGTCCCCCGCAGGGGTCCTTTAGTCCCAAGGAGAATCCTCTATGGAATTACTGCAGTTTTTATGCACAGTCTCTTTATATGCAGATAGGGGGTGGGGGAGTCACTGCACTCGGCACAGCAAAGTTACTCCTTGCAGTTATGCAGGCTACTTAGACAGTTCAAATGTCTCTGATGTGCAAGCAAGCTGCTGAGATAAAGTCATTGCCATTTTCCTGCTTGTGGAGCAGGACCTTTTTGGGTAGGAAACAGTAGGCGGTGTCTTGTTCCTTTTTCTCTCGTCCACCCTCCCGTGCCACAGGCTTAATATCTGTCCTCAGAAGGTCTCTGCACTCCTCACTGACCGTATGCCTCAGGGCAGATGAATCTGTTGGTGCTGTGGGGTCCTCTGCTTTTTCCATGCAGCAGGTGCAGGGAGGGTAGTGGTTTTTCCTCCCACGTGTGCGCCTGGGTGTTGGAAACAACCCTCTGGGCTCCCGGGGGAAAGTTTGTGGGCCCCGGCACTATGGTAGGGGAGCCTGCAATCCCCTGCAAACTCTTGGGAATTAGCCAGGCCGACTTTAATCCCAAATTCAGACCAAATTTGGATCTCTGTGCTGGAGCTCTTCTAAAATGCTGCCACACTCAGTGGCCACGCCCCCGAAAGTCCTGAATACTTTTCATCCCGAAAAGATTCAAAAAACATTGTGTGTTGGGAAACATTTTTGCCGCCAAAAACACCCTACAATTTTAAATAGGGGGTCTGTTGCATCAAACGAATCAAGAATTTACATGTCAGATCTTTGAACAGATCCGAAAGACGCATGTGAACACACATTGGCGATCACTCGTCTGAACGTCGATGTGTGTTTTTACATTGAAACTAACATAAATCACCGAAAATTGTTTTGCGTTTTGGGGCCATTTGGGTCCAAAACACACATCTAACAAACGTCGTGTGAAAATCCCCTAATGCCGGCTTTCTGCCTCCTCAGCTGCACAATTTGTGTACAGATTTACTTCGCATGTGCAGTTTAAAAGACCACTTCCCTTTGAAATAAACAAAGGTGGGTTTTCATTTGTTAAAAATGCATGAGAGAAAAAAAAAAGAAAAAAAAACCATTGTGTTTTTTTTCTTATGAATTAGAAAACTCTAAAAATGCTAAAACAGGCTAGTGATTAATGGGTCATGTGTAAATAGGCCTTCACTTATTGAGCCAAGTATGGTGCAATCTTTTGTGATAGAGCCTCACCAACCAAAACATGGAGATGACTGGGCCGAAATACACATCAAAATTACAAATGTTGTTCAGTTTACCTTTCAGTAGTCACCTGAGCCTTGAACATTATCAAAATAATAGTTACCATTTGTGCTTAAGCAGAGATTGCTGCAGTCAGAGAAAGCAATGTGCAGAATAAAATATAATCACTTCTGTGAAAAAGTGCTAAAGATGCATCTCAAAGCTTTGATGGTAACCTGACCAGTGTGGCCCTGTAGGATTGCCACCATTTTCAACAGTAAAAGAAAAGAGGGCTGTATTCTTGTGGATTGGTTTAACACATAGTGAAATCTGATACTTTGGGACCTGTATGAAGGGAACCCATTAATTTAAATGATTTTTTAAGGGATATTTTTATATTTTTTGGGGTTTTATATTTTTATATGACATTTTTATTTAAATTTAAATAATTTAATTTTTATTAGTTTGATAAATTTTAAAATTACTTATTAAAATTGTATGGGGTAAGTTAGAAAGGAACATTTTTGCCCCAATGGCAAAAACTAGCCACTTCGACTCTCAGGCTCAGGCAGGACCACATTGAATAGGGCTCCGTCCAAGCGTAATGCGCCCAGTTTTGCACCCAGCATTTATAAGTGTCAAAAAAATTTGTGTGGTGAAACCGCCCCCAAAACCCCCCTAGTTAGGCACATTAGAAAGGTCAATCTTTCGAACAATGCACCTAACCAGTTAGGGCTTTGACATCGTAGGAAATTAGCTATTTTATGCCAGAGAAGGGTGAAAAACACAGTCATACTGTTTCCCCTTTGATTTTGGGAAATTCTTCTTTTTTGTCGAAAAGATTTCGTGACTTCAAGTTTAAAATCAAGGATAAGTATGATGTCAGAAAATGGTCAAATAAAGGATGGCATCGGCATGACCATCTTTCACATTGGAATTAATCTAGAAGAGCGGGAAAGTGTCAGTCAAAATGATTGACAGCTGAAACAGGAGTGGAGCGGTCACCGAAGACAGGTATGTCACCTGAGAACTGACTTGATGGAGGGAATATCTGGAATGTAAGATATGTTACAGGAGATGAACTGCATGGCAGCCACACAATTGGCAATACTATCATAGCCACTTTGTTCGGGGCCGAGTCAAAATGATGAAGTCCCCCCGTCACCGCTGAAAGTAATCTACATTGGTTACTGCCCATAATAAGTATCACCCAGCTTTTTATATACCATGACTAGTGATGACTGATTGTGTCAACTCTCGTTATCGAGTTGATAGTCAATATCGTCAATTATGACGATAGCCGATAGTCGATAACAGATTATCGCCGATGACCTTAAAGTTATGGGGAGGAAAAAAACAGCTTATTTTACACCCAAACAGGGGGGAGAAGTGGAATTAACCCACAACGTAAACTGGGTAGTGCAATTTTGCAAGACAATTAGGCAACAAGAGTCAAAAAAAAAGCGACTATTCATACCCCCCTCCGGTACACGCGACCCCTTAAAAACCCGCATGACAAAATTAAAAAAAATGCCCGAAGGCATATTATTTGAACCATCATTTATTGAACTGGAAGGACTATCCTTCCCGGAAAAGCGCTAACCTTAAACCCGTCTGACCCCCAATTAAAAAATGCCAAAAAGGGGGTCTTTTAACCAATTTAGTTGAACGGCATTGCTATGCCTGTCCTTTGGGCCGCAGCATGACTCTTAAATTACTCGACCCACAGATTAAAAGTGCCAGAAAAAGTAGTCTTTGAACTACCATTTTAGTTGAACTGGCATTGATATCCCTGCCTGGACCGTAGCATGCGGGTTTATTAACCCCTGAGAACAATTGGGGACGCTGTTGTTATGGGGAAATTTACGGGCAGACCCCGCGCTGATAGGCCTGACGGTCCTGCAACCGACTATCCACTGGCTTGCATGTTGTCACCAGCACTGGAAGGAGCAACTTCTCTCGTACCTCTACCTCCATGTCCTACACCCCTCTTTGCTCGCTTACCACCTGCAGTTCGCTCCATGTTGAGAAAGTTAAAAATGTGAAAGGTATGGAAAAGTTTTTGACAGTCTCTTATTGAAAGACAGAAAATCACAGCTATTCTTAAATTCCTCCAATTTCCAACAGCCTACTAGGATTAGAAACAGAATTATTTCTATCAAATATCTGTGAAATGCAGTCTGGTGGAAGAACCATAACACCAAATCAACAGTGTTCTTCCTTCAGTCCCTGAGATTTACAACTGCCCAGTAGTACTAGCAATTGATAGTTTTCAACAAACGATCGTACAAATGCACGGTTAGCGCCAAACTGAGACGCACTGAGTGAAATAGGAGTATTAAAAAGTTATATGGATTAATATGGCAGCCTTCGCACCACTGACTACAAGTGTAATTTACTAGAAAATATGTAGAACACAATATTCGTACAACTGAATTCTTTGCGCTAAACTGAGACGCACAGACTTCAGTAAAACTATTTAAAAGTTATAGGGATAAGTTAGGCCGGTTTTTGGGAACACTAACACGCAGTGATTGCAATAGAACTGAAAACACAGAGACAATTTCAACTGCTAGTAGAGGTCTGCTGGCCAAAAAAGTGGTAGAAAACAATTATTTTTCAGTTGAAAATCACAGAATACACTGAGCTGCAAAATATCTCTCTTTGTTTCAAAAGCCTCTTCTGCTGCCGCCCTCCTCACCTCCCCCCCGCAGCCCCGCGGCTACACACAACAGTAGATATCCTTAAAACCTTCTCTAACTAAATAAGAAGTGCAATTCTCTAATCTAACTCTATTCTAAGCTGTAGGTGGATGGTTTCTTGTATTAGAAGTGACTATCAGAGCTGTTAGAACAGCTATTGGTTTAAACGCAGAGAGACACGCCCTGCTGTGAAGTGTGATAGACAGAGTATGAGCTCAAACAGGAAATGCAGCAGCATAGATAAAACGAGGTCATGTGATTTTTGCAGCCATGTGTATCACTGCTACATTTGTACAATAAAGTAACCTAGTTCGTTTACTGGCGCTGGATCCTTCAGTTTCTTTTCAACTGTACACTTTCAAGCTTACAATTAACAGTTAGATGTGTGCACACATACACACCCACCACATGCAATATATCATCTGCAGGTTAAGAATGGTCTTCACATAGGTTCTGCTTACTGTAGCTCTCTTAAAGTAGTTGGATAAATGAGGTAAAAGGGCCATTTACATCAATCCTAGCAAACACCTTGCCCACAAAAAAAAAAGTGTTAAATGCCTTTTTGGCGTTGGTTGTAAACTGCTCTGGGGATGGATGTACATTTATCTAGGATCACTAAAGCTTAGTACTGAGCTACTTCTAGTACCTCATCAGCAAGGATAGAGAATGATATTCTGGGTAATAAAAAAGGGGATGCTGGTAATCTGACATAATGTAGTCATTGTGGGGAGCAGTCAAAGTGCAGTAGGTAAAAATGGGATAGGATTCAGCACAGCTGGGTTAATTGAAGGCAACATGATGCTTGGCAACAGCACAAAGTCTAAAATAACTTGTGTTTCCCCAGCAAAAACAAATCATACCATAGTAAGCCATTTTACTTCATTTCTACTAGTCTTACAGTTGCAGATAAACTCCCCTCAACTCAGTAGGATCAAATCATTGCCTGGAATCAGTTTGATCCATATTGGCTTATGACGCCAGCTTTGTTTATAACCTCTCACACACACAGCCTAGCTCACAGCAGCCTCCCCTTTTTATAACCTGCAGACCTACTTCAGCAGGCTACGTAAAAAACTGGAGTGTAGCATTGGACTGGTCATACTACCCAATCTTTACAGTCACTCCTAGTTCCCAGATCTGACCTACTTAGCAACATAATGTTGCTCCTCACTAAATCTATTTAGGGATTTATATGAATCAGAACAGCAATCTCAATGGCTCATACCAGTCATTGTGCCTCTCTGTAAGATTGCATTGTTTTCTCCCAAACACAATTCATAGTTTTGCTTTAGTGGTGATCAATACCATTTAGTTAGGAGAAAGTAGAGACTGAAATGTGCGTATCACAACTTTGAGGCTGTGCCATTTTAATTAAATCTCTATCTTAAAAAATGTACAGAATCGAGGGATACCAATATCTCTACCTTATTGTGTTCTAAAATAGTTGTGGAATGCCTATATGCATTGTATTTGAATATTTGTATGCCCAAATATTACAGAAACCTAGGGCGACATGTATGAATTTGAATGCGTCTTTTTTTTTTACTGAACACCCCAGTTCTAAATAGATATAGAGGAGTGTAGAATACGACAGTATATATGAAAATTTTTGGCGGATTACATAGAGTTTAATGTGCCAAACTTTGTATGGACATAGAGTGTGATGCGGAGAACTTTGAGACGGCACTTTGAAGTGAATTATTGCGTCTCGTTTTTAGTGTATAATTCGCCTGAATATATGAAAGTGGTTTTTGTGCAATGAGAAATGGTGTCTAAATTTCAATGTGCCTCACCTGTGTGTTAGGCGCATTACGGAACTTTGGTGCATTAGTAAAACATGTGTAAAGGCTATACATAGTCTGGAAATAAAAGAAAACACATTAGAATAGCATGTCAGTGAATAGAAACTATGGTAGTGATCTTGCTTGGTGGACCACAGGTCCCAGCAAGACATGTGCTGTGCTGGCTCTTTTTGTATGTAGAATAAAGAGTTAGAGCAGCAAAGACAAATTTTAAATTTAATGTAGCAAAAATGTTAAAAAAAAATCTGAACATCATCAGCAGATTATTTAATGTAAAATTAGTCTTAGATTCTATTAATTTTAAATACATTTTATAGGAGATATTATTATATTTTTGGGATATTATATATTTTTATATGATAAATATTTTTACTAAATTTACATAATTTAATTTTATATACCGTATATACTTGAGTATAAGCCGACCCGAGTATAAGCCGAGGCACCTACTTTTGCCACAAAAACCGGGAAAGCTTATTGATTTGAGTATAAGCCTAGGGTGGAAAACGCAGCGGCTACTGGTGAATTTTAAAAATAAAAAAAGATACCAATAAAATTACATAGGCAGTTTAATGTCCCCCATAGGCAGATATAGGCAGGTATAGGCAGTTTAATGTCCCCCATAGGCAGATATAGGCTGGTATAGGCAGTTTAATGTCCCCCATAGGCAGATATAGGCAGCTATATGTCCCCCATAGGCAGGTTATAGGCTGGTATAGGCAGCTATATGTCCCCATAGGCAGGTAGAGGTTGTTATAGGCAGATATAGGTTCCTCATAGGCAGGTAATTTCCCCCATAGGCAGGTATAGGTCATTATAGGCAGGTATAGGTCCCCCTAGGCAGGTTATAGGCAGGGATAGGACGTTATAGGCAGGTATAGGTCCCCTAGGCAGGCTGTAAGCATGGTATAGGTCACCCTAGGCAGGCTATAGGCAGGTATAGGTCCCTTAGGCAGGTATAGGTCGTTATAGGCAGGTATAGGTCCCCCTAGGTAGGCTAAAGGGCCCCTAGACAGGCTATAGGCAGGGTATAGGCAGTTATAGGTCCCCCTAGGCAGGGTATAGGCAGGTATAGGTCCCCTAGGTAGGCTATAGGCAGGTATGGGTCCTCTAGGTAGGCTATAGGCAGGGTATAGCCAGGTATAGGTCCCCTAGGTAGGCTATAGGCAGGTATAGGTCCTCTAGGTAGGCTATAGGCAGGGTATAGGCAGGTATAGGTCCTCTAGGCAGGCTATAGACTATAGGCAGGATTTTAAAACAAAAAAAACCCCACTTACCTGGCTCCCCGCTGCTCCATCTCCCTCACCACTCCGCCCCCTCGCTGTCTGGCCTCCCGCGCTCTCCTGCATCTTCTCGGCACAGGCGGGTGATGTCATCAGGCCGCGCACGCAGCGTGATGACACACGCTGCCTTTGCTGGAAACTCCGGACGGCCGCGAGTTTGCGGCCGCCCGGAATCAACTGCGGAGCAGGGAGAGCTCGGGCCGACAACATTGAAATAGGTCTGCCTGTTCGAGCAGTAATGCGCCTACTTTTGGTGACCTGTATTTTAATATGTGTCTGATATTACTAGTGTGGTCCAACACATCCCAAGAACATACCCAGAATGCACCCACATGTTAGGTGCATTAAAAAGTGTTAAGTCTTGAAAACAATGTGCCTAACACATGTGTTTGGCGCATTATACGTCGCAGCCCACTTACTTTTGGCATATTTTATGCCAGAAAAGGGTGAAAAACCCTTTCAAACATGTCTCCCTTTGTATGGTGCATAGAGTGTAATGTGCCAAACTTTGTATGGCATCAAACTTTGGCAATATACAGCAAAAAAAAAGGCATATGCGAATTCATACATGTCCCCATAGGGGCGACATGTATGAATTCTAATGCGTCTTTGTTGTTTTACTTGGCGCCAACACCCCAGTTCCAAATAGATATAGAGGAGTGTAGAATACGACAGTATGGGAGACATGTATGAAAGGGTTTTTCACCCTTTTCTGCCATGCAATGCGCCAACAGTAAGCAGGCTGCGATGTATACAAATGTGTTAGGCGCTTTGTTCGCAAAACTCAAAACTTTCTAATGCGCCATTCTGGGGGCGTGTCGCACCACACTCTTAATATTAGACACATATATGAATCCTGGTCGGCAAAACTAGGTACATTTCTGCTCGAACAGGCAGAACTATTTCAATTTGGTCTGCCTAAACCTGAGGACTCGAAGTGGAGCTAGATTTGCTGTTAGGGAAAAAAAGTCCATTATTTCTCAGTTTACACTAGTGCAATAATAAAAAGTAATTTATAATTATCTAACTATATAAAATTAAATTATTTAAATGTAATAAAAAATGTTACCAAATAAAATTAATATAAAAATACATAATATCCAAAAATATAAAAATCTATAAAATGGATTTAAAATTAATAGAATCTAAAATTAATTTTACATTAAATAACCCACGGATGATGATGTTCAGACTTTTTTAATTTTTAAATATCAAATATGAAATGTATTTTTGCTGCTCTCATCGACATCCATAATTTTTTCTTTCTCTAATAAATCTTTCCCCTTGAATTCTTTAGGACTAGTGTTGAGCGATTATTATCGACAAAGTTGAAATCGGCATGGTTTTTATGTTGATCGGAATTTTTCGATCACGCGATAATTTAGGTGGAAATCTGTGCATAATCTATTGATATCACACCATTTTTCGGCGCTTCCTGTCATTTTGGTAGCTGGCAAATCAGCTTAGAGAATAGAGCAGGGTGAGCTGGGTGTACAACGTCATGACTGGGATGTGTATGGTTGTGATTGGTTGGAAAAATCACGTGATCTCATTTTACATAGAACAGCCCTTCCTGTTCAGCATCAGTGTGTGTCTGTGTCTCATAAGAGCAGGACGTGTGCTAGGTCTCTCTCAATACAGCTCAGCGAAACAGTTCTCTTTGTTCACACAGACAACTATGTTTTTAGCTGTGAACATAGGTAAATTAGAGAATTTCAGTTACTTAGGCTGAGAATTTTAAAGGAGCATCTAGCGCTGTACAGCCGCATTGGGATGTGAGAGAGGGGGTTTGTGGGCGAACAAAGACAGACAGGCAGGCAGGCAGGCTTTTAAAAGGAGAGTGGATATTGTGAAGCCCAGACTCTGCTTTGACCCTGCATTGAAATGGGTTTTTATGAACAGATTTTGGCCAGTTTTTGGTGAAAATATTAGCTTGTATTTGTGCGCCCGTACTTATTTAGGATTTCAGATACTTTTTCTAGTAACTGCAGGTGTATTTGATAGGTGCAAAACTCACCTTTTATTATCCGTAACACAATTTAAATTTCGTTGGGCAGCCCAGTTTTGTTCAAAGACCCACTTTGTACTTACAATAGGATACAGAACTTTTCTAGTCACGCAGGTGTATTCATAGGTGCAAAAACCAACCCATTATTACCAGTACACAAATTTTAATTAAAGTGTTTTTCACTTTGGGCAGCTCAGTTTTGTTCAAAGACCCACATTGTACTTATAATAGGTTTCAGAACTTTTCTAGTCATCGCAGGTGTATTCAAAGGTGCAAAAAACCCTATTATTTCAGTACACAATTTATTTACGTTTTTTTTCATTTGGTGCAGCCCAGTTTTGTTGAAAGACCCATCTTGTACTTATTATTACCATACAGAAATTTGTAGTAATTGGTGTTGTATTTCATAGGTGCAAAAACCACTTATTATTATCAGTACACAATTTAATTACGTGTTTTTCACTTTGGCTCAGCTCAGTTTTGTTCAAGACCCACTTTTTATTACAAAGGTTTAAAAACTTTTCAGTCAGCGCAGGTGTATTTATAGGTGCAAAAAAACCCCGTTTTTTTCAGTACAAATTATTAGTTTTTTCACTTTTGCGCAGCCATTTTTTTAAAGACCCATCTTGTCCCCCGTTTAATTTTACCATACGGGAAATTTGCTATAATTGGGTTTAATTCATGGGGAAAAACCACCTTTTATTACCATAAAAAATTGTTTTTTTTTACTTTGGAGCCCAGTTTTGTTCATAAGCCCCACCTGTATTTAAAATTTAATACAGAAATTCTATTTATGGGTGTATTTCATGGTGAAAAAAACCCCCTTTTTTATCCTTAAAACTTTAAAAAAGGTATTACTGGTGGGCCCAGTTTTTTTTCAAAGCCCTTGTACAAATTTGAAGAAAAATTTTCTAGCAATATTCTGTTTTGTCATTGCTGCAAAAAACGCAATTTTTCATCCGTGTAACTTTTGAATAGTTTTTTTTTGGCTCGTTGATCTCGTTTTGGCGGATAGCACACTGTAGTAGTTTGTTTAAAAAAATATCAATTCCTAGTCTATGGGCAGTTTTTAAATCCCGGGCGAAGAAGAACACTGTGATTTTGTTTAAAAGGTTCTTCCACCAGACCCATTTCACAGGTATTCGCTGAAAAATTTCAGTTTTAAACCTATTGACTGTAAGGGGAAAATTAAGGGGGTTTAAAAAAGCTGGATTTGCCATCTTTTTAAAAAGAGACGTCAAAGCTCTTTCCTACTTTTTTTAAATTTTTATTTTCTGAAAATGGAGCAAAATGAGGGGGTAAGCGACAAGAGGGGGGTGGGGACTTTGGGGTGAGGTAAAAGACAAATGCTCCGTCCCCTGCTGGCGACAAAAAAAGCATCCAGGGGTCTTTGGGTTTAAGGACCGTCAGGCCGTCTCGTGGTTAGGGGCCCGGGAATTCAGTAACGAACAGTGTGACAAACTGTTCTTCAGTGGTTAATGCAACCTGCATCCCGCAGGGGCTTCCTCCTCGTCCTCCCAGTCACCCCACCAAAGTTGTCATCAGGATCATCAGCATCCGCCAACATGAAGCAAAAGGGGCCCCAAAGTCAATGTGTACCCCCCACTGTGGATAATCATTTTCTGAAGACCTCTTTTATGACAAAATGGGCGGTTGGGGTCAGAAGGCATGTTAAAAGATCAAGAGGACAAAGAGGATGATTTGTCTGCTCTGACGCCCAGTTATGATGCATCAGAGGAGGAGAAGGAAGCCGGTCAATCGGCAAAAATCCCGGGCGGTCGGCAACGTCTTGCAGTGCCTCTTGCTTGTAGCCCGCAGCTCCTGGATGCAGAATGTCAGGACGACCAAGTCACCTATGTTGATGACGATGATGACGACATTGCGGATCCAACGTGGTCTTTTCAGCAGAATTTGCTTGCGAGCGCTTCATCACTGGACGAGGAGGAAGAAGATGGGGTAGTGTCAGTATGGGTCCCGCCTCAAAAAGGGAGAGGGCGGTCGCAGAAGTCCGCTGAGATGATTCCGCCAGCCACAATCAGAGGGAACACCGCTCCTCACTTATCGCCGTCGAAAAGGTCCAGGACCTCTCAAGCCTGGGCCTTTTTCGAGCAAGCCTCTGATTCACCCAGCGATATCATATGCCGCCTTTGCCGTAAACACATCAGTAGAGGCAAGAATCTTAGGTGTTTAACCACCACCAACATGTCTAGTCAAATGCAGCGAATGCATGAGTTGAAATGGAGGCAACACTTGGCCAAAAAAGGCCACACCGATGCAGGGCTTCCAACCACTGTCACACCCTCTTTCTCCGCCTCTTCCTCCTCCGCTACTAACAAGCGTTCCTCAGCTGCCCATGTCTCTCAGAGTTATGATCAGGGATCAGCCTCCGCTTCAGCCTCCACCGTCGCCCGAGTACCACCAGCACCACCAGAGACCCATCCTACCCATTCTCCTTCCACCAGTTTGACGACTTGCATGCCATACAGTGGCCAGTCTAGCAACCAGCCTTCTGTCTTCCAGGTTTGGGAGCAGAAGAAACACTTTAACCCAAACCATCCCAAAGCCCAAAGAATGAATGTCGGCATTGCCAGGCTTTTGAAATGTTGCCTTTCCGTCTGGTGGACACAGATGGGTTCCGCCACGTCATGACCCTTGCCTGCCCCCAATACCAGAAAATTGCCAGAAAATTGCCAGAAAAGCCGTCCCTGCCCTGGCCAGCCATGTGTCATCTAAAATATCAAGTGCGTTGTCTGCATCTGTGTCTGGAAAAGTCCATCTAACCACTGACACATGGACTAGTAAGCACGGCCAAGGCCGCTATATCTCTGTGACAGCTCACTGGGTTAGCCGGGTTGATGTCTCCGGTGGTGAGGGTGGCTCTCAGGCTCGGTGTATGCTTTTCAAAACCGCAGGGATGGTGCAGGGCTCTTTCCCCCAAGGTCCTCTGGTGGCATCACATGCCTAGAGAAACCAGGCCGTGTTGAAATTAATCTGTCTTGGAGACCGTCCACACACAGGTCAGGAGCTGTGGACAGCTCTCCGCAACGAGACCGAGCGCTGGCTGGGTGACAAGAACCTTGTGCCAGGCAAGGTGGTGTGCGATAACGGTCGAAATCTTCTGGCAGCCCTTAAGATCGGTAGGCTGGTAACACATGGCCTGACAAGCAGCGGTGTGGACCTCAGGGTGTTGATCCACCGAGAGTGGCAGGATGGCAGGTGAAGAGGCTCTAGCGACCATCCTTTGCCCAGTTTTGAAGATGCCACCAATTGGTCAGTGCGGACAGCATGCCTTGCCAGCATGAGCATTGTGCGTGATACTTAGTTTCTGGCAACTTCGTTGGACACTCTGAAACTATCAGGTCCGACAGCAGCTGGATCGGGGGAACATAACAGGAAAGACTGGGGAAAAGCACAAAACAGGGGAAAAAACATAACAAACCAAAACCATCCAAGGCGGGGGAACGGACACAATGCGACACGAGCCTTTCTCTCCGTCGAATCCACAAGGCCTGACAGGTTCTCCCGTTTATCGGTCTGCTTTAGGCAGTGGTGTGGGGTCCAGGACTAGTGCAAGGCGGAGCCTCAGCTCTCAGGGTGCATCATCTGAGGCAAGTCAGGGCTGTGTTGAAGCTGTGCCGGAGGAAGCGGAGGAGGTATTCCTGGATAACGACGTTACTGACGTCCCTGCCTTGGAAAGAGTTGGCGCGAATTTGAGGCGGAGGAGGAAGATGAGGAAGATCAGTTTGCTAGTGCCCCTCGACCCAGAGGCTTGGGAACTCAAGGCTCCATCTCTCACATGAATGCTTGGATGCTCCATTTCCTCCAACATGATCCTCGCATTAAAGGGATTGTGTCGCAATTTTTTTTTTTTGCAGTAATGTGCGTGTTTTCTATCATCTTTTTATCCTCTTTTGCTGTAATTTTGATTGTGAGTCTGTAAAGAGAGCTATAGAGATTCCTGTGTGTAGGAGCCCTTCCCCCCTTCAGAGATAGTTCTCTGCTGTGTGAGTTGCACAACACTCAGGAAGCTGTAATAAAGTGATTACTGCAGGTAAGAGACTGCAAACGATTCCTGTCTGGTTAACTTCAGTGAGAGCCCCCCTGCTGTGAGCTCAGCATGCTCTATTGTCTGCAGGGAGCAGACAGCCATGATTGTGGAGTCCAGACAAGCAGCTACTGATTGTCCAGCCCCTATGAGCTCCAGCAGGGCTGCCAGAGAAGAGGCTGACAGGTGTGCGACGTGTCCTCGTTCCTAATAAAGTGATCGTGCTTTTGTCGCTAACGATTTTTGCACAATTCAAGATTTTTCTGCTAATTTTAGTTCTCTCGCTTCTGACGTTAAAAATGCTTTTTTATAACGGATTTTGGCGCAAGAATAGTTTTTTTTAACTTTTTTTGCGCTAAAATCCCTTTATTTACACATTTTGACACTAATAAAATTGTCTCGCTTCTGACGCAAAAAAATCCTTTTCTTTATGGATTTTGGTGCTAATAAAGTTCTTTCGCGTCTGATGCTGAAAATTTGATTCTTTACAGATCTTGACGCTAAACTCCGTTTCGCCGCGGATTTTGACCCTAAACTCTGTTTCTTTGCGGATTTTGACAGTAAACTCCATTTCTTTGCAGATATTGCCGCTAAACTCCGTTCGCTATGGTTTTTGACGCTAAACTCCGTTTCGCCGCAAATTTTGATGCTAAACTCCGTTTCGCCGCGGTTTTTGACGCTAAACTCCGTTCGCAGCGGATTTTGACGCTAAACTCCGTTCGCAGCGGATTTTGACGCTAAACTCCGTTTCTAAACTCTATTTCTATGCGGATTTTGCCGCTAAACTCTGTTTGCTGCAGATTTTGCCTCTATACATGTGGTGGGGGGGATTAGCCTCTATACCTGTGGTGGTGGAGAGGAACGACGTATGTCATAAGGGAATGACGTACATGACAGGAGGAACTAAAGGGGAACGACGTACATGACAGGAGGAACTAAAGAGGAACGACGTATGTCATAACGGAACGACGTACATGACAGGAGGAACTAAAGAGGAATGATGTATGTCAGAGGGGAACGACGTACATGACAGGAGGAACTAAAGAGGAACGACGTATGTCATAAGGGAACGATGTACATGACAGGAGGAACTAAAGAGGAACGATGTATGTCATAAGGGAACGACGTACATGACAGGAGGAACTAAAGAGGAACGACGTATGTCATAAGGGAATGACGTACATGACAGGAGGAACTAAAGGGGAACGACGTACATGACAGGAGGAACTAAAGAGGAATGATATATGTCAGAGGGGAACGACGTACATGACAGGAGGAACTAAAGAAGAATGATGTGTATCAGGGGGAACGACGGACATGACTGGAGGAACTGCTGCTGTCAATAGATTTGATGTCCACTACAGTGTACAAACTACTAGAACACATCATTAGTGCCTTTTGTCCATGGCAAAATGGAGAGGCTTGGACTAAATACCTCCCCCTCCTTTCTCACACAGCCAAAGGGAGGAGGGATGGGGGTGGAGATGATATCACCTGCAGAAGGATCATCCCACATTTACAGCAGTTGGTTACATGCTGTTTTCCAGCAATTGTTACATGGCTTGTTCCTAGATTTTCTAGGGTTAGCTCCCTCTGCTGGCTGAAATAGGAAGATAGTACAATTTTGTATTTAATTTTTAATACTTACCACTAACCAAAAAAAAAAAAAAAAATTGCCAAAATTCTTAACATATTCCTGGAAAACCATTTCAGCCCCCCACACCCCCAAAAAAATGACGACAGATTCCCTTTAAGGCCATCAAAATAAAAAAACAGTTACTGGGTGGTCACCCTCCTGGATCCCCGGTACAAAACAAAACTAAGCACTTTCCTTCCACCTACCCAAATAGAGAGTAAAATGCAGGAAATGGAGACCTTGCTGATTGATCAACTGGAGACATCTGTTTCGTCTGCTTCACGTTCTTCAAATGTCACGGTGGAACAACGTCAGCGACGGGACAGCAGTAGAGTGCCAAGTAGCCGTAGCAGCAGCAGCAATGTGGCAAAAGCCTAATGGGTGACCTCTGGCAATCTTTATTTACCACCTCACCAACGCATGTAATGCAGGGGACACATACAGCACACAGAGACCAGCTTAAGATCATGGTGCACGACTATCTGCGTCTCAACAACAATGTTTTTGTATGTGTTCCGGACCCAATTCACTTCTGGGTATCCAAAATGGATGAATGGCCCGAGCTCGGTCGCCACACCATAGAGGTGTTGTCCTGCCCAGCAGCCAGCGTCATATCTGAGCGGACCTTCAGCACAGCTGGAGGAGTCATTACAGACAAACGCATCCGGCTTTCCACAGATAATGTGGATCGTTTGACTTTCATCAAGATGAATCAGACATGAATCTCTGATGATGTTGGGACCCCAATTGCCGAGGTCACCGATTAGTTGCCGGTCTACTTCACATTCCTCTTCAAACAGAAATTGTCCTCTTGAAAACTTTTTTTTAAAATGATCATTTCTTACTGCAATTTTATTCTCAGTTCCCAAAAGTTCATTTTACTGGTTTTGTTGTGAGGAGACTGTAAAAGACACCAAGGTTTCATCAAAAAACCGTATTCCATTTACTCACTTTATCTTTAGAATTGTTCGTATTGTCAATGGTTTTGGGGTCATGTTGCTGTGAGATACAGCTATAATTATGGTCCTTTGGAACAGAAATTTGGCTTCTAAGTGGCATTTCTCCCTCACAATTTTTAATAGTGGCTGATAAGTCATATTTATAATTTTTTGGGTCATGCTGCTTTGAAATGCAGCAATACTACAGGTCCTATTATAAAAATGTTTTTGTTTCTAACAGACATTTTTTCTCACAATTGTCAATGGCTCAAGGTCTTTTTGAATTTGGGGCATTTTTTGTAAATGCAGCTAACTACAGTCCATTCCAAAAATGTTTTATAACGACATTGTTCTTCAATTGCAAAATGGTCAAGGGTCATGTTTTGAATTTTTGGGGGCATGTTGCTGTGAAATGCAGCTATACTATAGGTCCTATTGTAAAAAATGTGGTTTACAAGATGATATTCCCCCTCAGATAGGTCGTATCAGTGGGTGAATAAAAGCTGGGGACAAAAGCGCAGTTGAATTCTTTGACAAATATTAAATCAACCGCGGAAATAGTACGGTGCTCACCTATTGCGGCTGTACAAATCCACGGTACAGCACGCATATACATTTGTAGCACTTTTCTTACGGTTGCCTTTCAAAAGAGGAAGCAGCTCCGGAACAATCACGCCTAGGACTCCACGAGGGACGCCGACGGTCAGAAAGAATGGAGATAACTGAAGACAGGTTCCTGCTTTCAGTTGAATTGGGATCGTATTACTAGAGCGCTAAAAAGAAATTAGACAATGAGCAGTAGCTAATCTTGTCTATACATTTATTCGGCAAACATTACGAGTTTTGCTGATGTCTCATCAGCTTCCTCAGATGTATCATATGTGATAATACAACAGGTTTATATACCTTTGCATATAATTAAAACGAGACTCAATAGACGATAATTAACAACAATAATTTAAAACGAGGCTAAATGGAGAGAAGTAAACAAAAATAAACGTGTGTAAAAACAAAGCTCAATGGACAATAGTTAACAACAATGGTTTAAAACGAGGCTCAATGAAAAAACTAAAATAGGTGGAAGAAAAACATATACATGAAACACGATAATATAAATAATGTATATGTATCTTAGAAAGCGCATACATTCGAATTAGTGAATAATTTTAAAAATATATATATATATATATATGAATACTTATATTGTGTATCTAAAATATATATATATACATGAGCATAAAAGTTAAAAATGAGCATTAAAAATGATATCAAACAGTATAAAACAAGGAGGCGATATAAAAATTGATATAAGGATTTTGCTAGAATTTAAAAATATATATGCTAAAAAAAACACACTGGTAACATACAATACGGGGAAATACAAATTTTAAAAGTTTTTTAGAACCCAATAGATATATATATATATATATACCAAAACAACTACAGGTATAACACCTAGAAAAAAGATACATAAAACATAACTTTTAATCAGAATGAATAAGAGTTGGGAAAGAAAACAAAAAAACACCCTCAAATATACCCTATCAAGGACCTGTCTAACCTCAAAAATGGGGAAATCGCCCCAATAAGGGGCCCCCACACTGGAACCTAAACTAACCCTGTCCCTAGCTACATCTAAATGAAAAAGAGAAAGAAAAAAAAAAACCAAAAACAATATACTACAAATGGAGTGCACAAACAAAAAAGTGCTGTGATAAATAACAATACAACAGACAATATAACGTTTGATGTTCAAAAATACTATGAATTGATGATGCGTCATAGAAAGATAATCAATAACGCATAAATATTCCAATATTCCAACGCGTTTCCCCCTAGATACTGGGGTTCATCAGGGAAAAATTGCAGTTGATAACAACAATACGGAACATCTAAGAAAAAATCAACAAGATGTATGCAATAAATATAACTACGTCCCTTAATGTATGGAAAACAGGGCTGGTAAGATAGAGGACAGGGGTCCAGGATATGTCCTGTGTACGATCCCCGCTATCTGATTACTGAGAAGGTCCCAAGCAGTAACAAATTCAGTGAATCACAAGCAAATATATAGCCAGGCAAAATTAGACCCAATTGAGTATCAGGTTAGCACACCTTGAACTACACAGAGCCCCTGTATGACATACGCCAAAAAAAAAAAAAAAAAAATGTTTTCAAAGGGTTGTTAGAACTACAGGTCCGGGACATTACAATACCGGAAAATGCCTCATGCATGGTACCAGTATCAGGAGGGAGAAACAAAACAGGTTAACTAAATATCATAGACCAAGATGCAATGTCGCTGTACCCGGGAAATGCTCAGCAGCGCGTCGGCCAATATAATGAATGAAATATCGCACAGACTGAGCGAGGCTTGAATAACACGAAAATAAACATACAAAATGGCAGTGAAGGCGCTAAGCAGTATTTTATAATTGTAAAAAACGAAGCCTATAGAGAAAACAAAAATGTTTGTATGCAGCTAAACAGTTGTATATTTGTGATAAACCATTACAAAAGATCCAAATAGAATTCCTGTACAGATTACCATAGAGTTTCTAATAGGTATATACAAAGTAGGTATGATATTACCGAAATATGGCTTATTAATACTGACCTAAAATAGAAGAGAAAAAAAAAAAAAATACGTTTGTGGCAGTACAAAGGCGCTTTATTAGTGTTACTTTAGATATAAAACAGCCATAGAGCACGGTTTACTTATGTGCAACTAAAACCAGATGATTGTTAGTAAATGGACCAAGTAAAAGGTCCCACACTGAAGGTCCATATGAGGTACTCCATAGATAACATAGGTGTTCATAGCTATAATAACGTACCAAAAAATATGGATTGTTGATTACTAAATTTAAATAAAGCAAAAATAATATTTTTTAACATACAAAGGATGAATTTCAAATATAGATGATAAATAAAAAATACTAGAAGAAGATAAATATAAATAATGTGAGCATATGGCACACCAACCCACATATTAATACTGATGATGATTAAATAAGCAATATTAGTTAGTAAATTGAACAATTTGCTAAATGAATGGAAGCATAGGGACAAAAAATCATTGAAGACCCGTTGGCTTCAAATTGATTTAAGATTGAAGATCCAACGGGTTTACCGGTTGTAAAGCTTGCGATCCAAAGTCTCCCACGTGGAGATGGTGGACGACCACTAACGAATACAGAAAAGGATAAAGGCAAATGGGTTATCACAGTGGAAGGTATCTCATATGGCGTGAGACCGGAGAGTCCCGTTTATGTGTATTATCGCCAATATGTTCTAAAATACGGCGTCTCAGTTCACGCTTTGTCTTTTCCACATACATGGACGGGCAGGACAGGAACCATGATATATGACACCTTTCGTTTTGCAATTTGCATAAAACTGTACATCTGAAAGGTTACGACCCGTCGAATACATGTGAATGATTGAGAGACATCAATTAGCCCACATGCTTTACAACTCTCCCACATCTATATTGTTCACAACTCGTTTTTGTAGTAACCACATAGGGGAGGGACGTGGGAAGGGGTATATAAACTATGTACAAGTCGATCCCAATATTTCTCCCTCTCCTGAATGTAATAGGGGGGCTGGATCAACAAATAGGGGTCAATATAGGATCCTGGGTGAGCAAAAGGCCAAAAAAAAAACTCTGTTAAGAGAGCAGACCAAAAAAATTCTGGGAAACGCAAGATCAAAGGTGCCAATAATACGTGTTGGACTCACAAGTTCTTATTACGGCGAATGAACTGATGAAATGAATTTCATTCAGTATCGCAAGTGCTAAATGAGTATGCCTGAGATAAAACCTTTCTTTGGGTAACCTCGCTCTAAAAATCTTGTTTTATCGATCAGCTTCTTCTTTCGTATAGCTGTAAAGATGAGCAATTTCTGGGAGTTCTAATGTACTGCCGCCCCTTTGGTAATAACCTGTTTTAGGGACAACGTGGATGGAAAACTCTACCATTTAAGAAGATGTTTCCTGCAGTTGGATTTTCTAAAAATGGTTGTTCCAAAGTCCCATCTTTAGATTTTCTTATCAAAGGTCCAGAAATACAGCTCACGGTAGTTGATTTCGATCTGTGAACTTTAAACCTAAAGAATTGACGTTGAGGCTCTCAATAAAAGAGAGAAAGTTTTCTCTATCACCTGACCACAGTCAAAGTAAATTAAATTAAAAGAGAACAGACAGTGTGCATCTCTTGGTGTGGATTCCACCGATCTTATGGGGATACAATAACCCTGGTGGACTTATGGCGGACAACGAGAGAAGATCGCCTCGCTGGGTCCATTTTCTTCTTGTCGACCCCTAAGACGTACTAAAATGCCCTCCGTTCTCTGATGTATAACATCGATATGTTTGTTAAGATGGGTGTGTGACGGTATTGAAGATAATACACACACAATGAGATTTCTGACCCAGAGAAGGTTCAAAATCTCACCAGAGATGAATACTCTTCCCTAAAAATCTGGAACAGGATAAGTATATTACTATTAAATCCGCGACAAAGGCGCGAAATATGTAATCTTAACCATCTTGACAATAAAAAAAGGTGCTTACAAATTTTGTGTGATAAACAAGGCTATGCTTTTTTAGACTCCAAATCCTTCAACAAAATTTCTGCCCCAGCTAAAAGTATTCTGGGTGAAGCTTTGATCCCTTAAAATCATTGTTCAAATGGAGTACAATTTTCCTATTTCCAGCACACCCTCAGGTATCTATTTTTATGGCCTTCCTAAGGTTCCATAAGGGGGTTGTCCCCTAAATATGCAGACATATAATTCATGCATAAATAATCTGTCCCAAAATGCGAGTATTCTCATGTCTGAAACAAACTTCGGCATTCGTTACCTCCCTTCCCTCGTACATTAGGGATACCAAATGACTCTGCTGTTAAAATTGGATGGGCAGATGTGGAGAGGACGTTTGGCATATGCAGCATTGAAGTGAGGCTCTCTACAGCTCCATCCCCATGAAGGAGGTTTGGGTTGCTGGTAGAATATTCCTGGGCCACAAAGGAGTGCCTCTCTTCAGACACACAATACTTTTGTATTGAGCTCTGCGGTTTATCCTAACACACTATTTTTTCACTTTTGATGGAAGGTACTACTCACCAGATCCTGGGCACTGCTGATGGGGACCCCAGGTGCACACACATATGCTAATTTGTTACTGGGCTGGTGGGAGAGGCACCATAGTCTTCTCAGAATTGTATAAAAATTTTGTTAGTAACATCATTTTTGGGGACGTTATATGATGACATTTATCATTACTGCGGGTCAGGTTGTGATTAGAAGAATAACTTATCTCTTTTTATTGAGAGCCTCAACTCGTCAATCTGTAGGTTTAAAGTTCACGTTCGTAATTCAACGACGTGAAGCTAGTATTTCTGGGACCATTTTGATAAGAAAAATCTAATGATGGGACTTTGGAGGAAACCCTTTTTTAGAAAGCCAACTGCAGGAAACAGCTTCTTAAATGGGAGGAGTTTCATTCCACGTTCCCTAAAACAGGGTATTCCAAAGGGCCAGTACATTAGAACTCGCAGAAATTTGCTCATCTTTACAGCTATACATCAAGAAGAAGCTTGATCGATTTAAAAAAAAGATTTTTAGGAGGCGAGGTTACCCAAAAAAGTTTTATTCAGGCATATCATTTTGCAAGCGATACTGATAGAAATTCATTTCTTCAGTTCATTCGCGTAAATAAGAAAATGTGAGTCAAACACGTATTTATTGGCACCTTTTGATTCTTGAAGTCTTCAAAGATTCGCTCTCTTATCAGGGAGTTTTTGGCCACTGTGCTCACCCAGGATCAGCTATTAATCCCATAATTTGTTGATCCTAGCCCCCGGCTATTACATTCAGGAGAGGGAGAAATATTGGGGATCGACCTCTGTACATAGTTTATATACCCTCACCCTGTCCTCACCCTATGTGGTTGACTACAAAAACAGTTGGGACATATAGATAGTGGGAGTTGTAAAGGCATGTGGGCTAATTGATGTCTCTAAATTCACTTCCATGTTATTTGACGGGTCGTACCTTTCAGATGTTACAGTTATGCAATGGCAAACGAAAGGTGTCATATATCAGTGTTCCTGTCTCCATGCCCGTCAATGTATGTTGAAAGACAAAAGCGTGAACTGAAGACGCCGTATTTTAGAACATATTGGCAGATATTACAACATAAACGGGACTCTCCGGGTATCACGCCATATGAATACCTTCCACTGTGATAACCATTAGCTTTAACCTTTTCTGTAATCGGAAGTGGTCTCTCCATTATCCACGTGGGGGGAGACTTGATCGCAAGCTATTACCCAACGGGGGAACCGTTGGATATTCAATCTTAAAATCATTGAAGCCAAGGGTCTCCAATGATTTTTTGTCCTTTGCTCCTTCATTTAAGCAATTGTTCAATTTACTAAATATTGCATATTTTATTCATAATCAGTATTATTATGTTGGTATGGATGGCCATAGTGCTCCATTATTTATATGTATCTTACATTCTAGTTTGTTCATTTTTTCTTATCATCTTTATTTGATATTCATATTTGTATTAGTTAACATATTATTTTTGCTTTATATAAATTTAGTATCAACAAGCCACTATTTTGGTCGCTTTTATAGCTATGAAAACACACATTACGTTATATATGAGTACCTCATTGACCTTCAGTGGTGGGACCTTTTACGTTGGTCCTTACTAACATTCATCTGGTTAGTTTGCACATAAGTATATCATGCTGCTATGGGCTTGTTTTTATATCTATAGTAAAATATAAAGCGCCTTTGTTACCTGCCAACAACGTATTTTTATTTTTTTTTTTTTTTTTCTCTTCTATTTTAGGTTCAGTATAATAAGCCATATTTTCGGTATATCAATGCACCGTGTTGTGTTTTATCTTTCTTTTGTTTTGTTTTGTTTTAAGATTTTATTTTTTTGTTTGTTTAACTGTTTTTTAGTTTTTACTGTATATTTACTCAGTTTTGTTTTCTTAATTTTTTCATCCTGTTATTTTATTATAATTTACCTATTTAGAACTCTATGGTATCTTACAGATTCTTTGTTTTGGATCTTTTATATGGTTTATCAAAATATACAAACTGTTTAGCTGCATACAAACTTTTTGCTCTATAGGCTCGTTTTTTTACAATTTTAAAATCTGCCTTAGCGGCCTTCAACTGCCATATTGTTATTTATTTTCTGTTATTCAAGCCTCGGCTCAAGGTCTGCGTATCTGCAGTATTAATATGTGCGTCGGCGCTGACTGAGCATGCGCCGGGTAGACAGCGACATTGCTCTGGTCTATGTAGTTTATTTAGAAACTGTTTGTTCTCCCTCCCTGTTACTGTTACACTGCATGAGGCATTTTCCGGTATTGTATGCGGACCTTGTAGTTCTAACACCTTTGAAATACAATTTCTTTTTTTTTTTTTTTTTTTTTTTTTGGCCGTTTGCATACAGGGCTCTGTGGGTGTCAAGGGTGCTACACGGCTGATAACTAATTGGCGTCTAATTTGCCAGGCTATATATGTGGCTTGTAGATTCACTGAATTTGTTTACTGCTTGGACCCCTGTCGCAGTAATCAGATACGGGGATCTGTCACACTGACTTATCCTGGAACCCATCCTCTATCTTATCCAGCCAATGTTTTCCATATTATGGAGACGTGAGGTATATTCTATTGATTACATTCTTGTTGATTTTTCTTAGAATTGTTCACGTATGTGTTATCAACTGCAAAATTTTTACCTGATGAACCCCAGTATCTAGGGGGGAAACGCGTGGGAATATTGGATATTTTATGCGTTATGATTATCTTTCTATGACGCCATCATCCAATTCAATAGTAATTTTGAACATCAAACGTATATTGTCTGGTTGTATTGTTATTTTATACAGACTTTTTTTGTTTGTGCACTCCATTGTAGTATATGTGTTTTTGGTTTTTTTTTTCTTTCTCTTTTTCATTTAGATGTAGCTAGGGGACAGGGTTAGTTTAAGGTTCCAGTGTGGGGAGCGCCTTATTGGGGCGTATTTCCCATAGTTTTGAGGTAGGACAGGTCCCTTGATAGCGGTATATTTGAGGGTCGTTTTTTCGTTTTCTTTCCCAACTCTTATTCATTATGATTAGAAAAGTATGTTTTATGTATCTTTTTTTTGAGTGTTATACTGTAGTTGTTTTGGTTTAAATTGTATTGGTATACACCACAGAATTCATTACATATATCAAGGGTTCTCTACACCTATTACATCGTGCTTAAGTAGAGTACATGGTACCGTGTTTGGATATATAATCTATAACAACATTGTGTGAGATAATTATATTGTGAGGAGGCACGAGTGCCGGCCCGTGTTGGTGGCTCGATATGTGTCACCGAGGTTTATGAGCTAGGTGAAGTAAAGCCTGATAGCCATAATGTCAGTATGATAGGCATACATGAAATTTATTTTGATAGCATGACTGTGGAAGGGCAGTGGTGGATCTGGGTTTCAGGCTTTTTCTGGAGCAGTTCCAAAAGAGTTACGGTGGCTGTGGGCCTGCTCCCATGTATCAAGGCCTGGTCTTGTGGCCTACTTACGGCAAGGAAAAGAGCAGGATGGGTAGTGGTGGTGTGTTTTCAGTCAGAGAGTTGGCCCTCGCTGACTGGCGACCAAGAGGTGGATGTCTGTGCTGCAAGCCTAGCCGTCAACTGTATACCAACATTCCCCTGATCTGTGTGGGGACCCCACCAGGGAACTTAACCAGAGACTGTGAGTGATCCACAGGATTTATTATGTTGTTTTGGGGGGGGCCGAAGTTAAGCCTGTATGTTGTTTTTGGTTTGGTGGTAACCCCTGGCTAAAATAAACCCGAGAGACTTTAAACAAACGCCCGGACGGTGGTTTTTTTTTGCTACCATGGTTACATCCCAAAAGGGTGGAGGATGCGGGCACAGCACGCTTACATTTTGCGGGTCAAAGCAGGTGCAGGCCAAACTACAATGCTAACATGGAAGTTTTAAGCACCTGGTTCAGGCGAATCTGGGCAGAAACCCAAGGGCCAGAGGAAGGGCCCTCATGCGGAAGCCATACAGGCGCAGAACAACCCAAAAGAACGCAGCAAAAGGCGAATTTCGGTGTTGCAAAAGAAAACCCAACCCTGCTGATGCAGCGATGGCGATATTGACGGAGCCTGCGGGCCCGGGTACTCCAGCCCCGCAAACAGTGGATGAGGGCATGGGGCTGAAGGACGTCGGGAAGCCCTCAGAAGATGACTCCGGAAGATGAACGGGGGCTTTCTTGCGGGGTGTTTGAATGGGTCGCCGGCGGGAGGGCTGCCGTGGAGCAATGGGCTGAAGGTGTGGCCCCCTATTTAATGGAGAGCCCCCAAAAGGCCTTTTCAAACCCTCCCTTACAGGATGCAAAAGAGTACTAATTTTTAAAAGGGGGAGTCCTGGCACATTGGGTTTTCGGGGGTGGGGGCCCAGGGGACACCAGGGCGGTACGTAAGGTAAACCCACCGGGGTCTCAGCTTTTTGCTTGTTGTTTTCTGGTGCAAAAAAATGGCTGCAGCCTGAGATATGTTCCCCCGGGGCAGATGGTGAGATGTGGTTTTGGACCCCATTCATGCACCGCTTCCGCATTCTGGTTTTCAAGCTGGGTTTTGCGCAGGGTGATCCCCCGATGGGAGATGCCCCAGTGGGTCTAGTAGAGAGATCCACGTATGGAGGATCCTGGGGGGCCAGGGAACCCAAAAAACCCCTTACTGGGAGACCCGGAGAGATTTGGGGGACATACCAAAGCCAGGAGCCAAGATCCCCGGGAGGGTCGTCCAAGGCCGGGGGGAGGCCCGACCCGGTGCCTAATGGAATGCCCCAGGGATATTGTGTGCTGGAGATGTCGGGGCCCGGGATTTTAGCGGCTCAGTGTCCGCCCACTTCGGAGCCCAGGGACTGCTCCGCGACCCGCCGCAGTTCCTCTTTACACATCCCGCTGCAGCGCGTGGCCCAATGGGGAGGAACCCCAGATATGTAAAGTTACAGAAATTGGCACCAGGGTCTGGGGACTACTGGATAGGGATTTTAGTCCTCTCTATCGGCCTCACCCCCACTGTGTTGGTCCCTGGAAAAAAATTGTGGGTAAATGTACCAGGGGGGACACAAAGGTTTACCCAGTGGCCCAGGTTGAATTGGACGGGCTGGGGGACCGTGCCCCAAAATGTTGGGGTGTGCAAGGGGTCTATTGCACGATTTGATTATGGGCCGAGACTGCCCTTTTTCTGGACCCCGTGGCAAAAAAACTTCTGCCAAAATCCCCCAAAGGTGCTTGGACCGGTAAGGGGAGGGACATAAGAAACCCCAGAGTTCCCTTTTTTTAGTCCTGGTAGGAGATAATGAGGAAAAAGTCTATCAGTGATGTCCTGAGTTGGGGGTATCTAGAGAAATTTTTGGTACCGTCCAACTGCAGTACTTGACCCTAAAAAAGGGGGGGGGAAACGTGGCTGTTTTTCAGGGGACCCCATGAGTCGGGGGTGAGGAGCGGTTTTTTGCATTTGCCCTGAATCACAATCTGTTAACCGCGTCACCAAAAACAGGGACGGGGGGGGTAGAGCGTTATTGGTTCCGGGACCCTATAGGCGTATGGTCCTGGATAGGGCCCCCACACCCATAGTGTTAGGGGGTCTTTTTAGGGGCAGACAAAATGCTCGAGGGGAAAACTACAGCGTTTCTATGGCCAGGAGTATCGGGAGATTGGGATTTCTGCCAATCTTGTCCCACCTGCCAGTTCACCTCTCCTTAACACATTTTCGTTAGCCCTCTGGTGCCGTACCAATCATTGAGGTCCTTTTGATAGGATAGCGATGGATCGGTAGGGCCCTTTGGGTTTGAAGTCAGCGAGAGGTCACCAATACATCCTGGTCATTTTTGATTATGCCACCCGTTACCCGGAGGCCATCCCTCTCAGGAACCATTCATCCCGGAATATTGCAAAGGAGCTTCTGTATGTCTTCTCCCGAACAGGAATTCGCAAGGAGATCTTGACGGATCAGGGAACCCCATTCATGTCCAAGGAAATGAGGGAGCTGTGAAAAGTGTTGAAAAGTGACGCAGCTGCGCACTCAGTTCCCCATACTCAGACGGACGGTCTTGTTGAGCGTTTTAACAACACCTTGAAGGCCATGCTGAGAAAAGTGGTAGAGAAGGATGGGCGGGATTGGTACTGTCTCCTGTCGTACTTGCTTTTCTCAATTAGAGAGGTACCCCAATCCTCCACAGGGTTCTACCTTCGAGCTTTTGTATGGGAGGCATCTAAGGGGACTCTTAGATGTGGCCAAGGAAAATTGGGAGAGTGAGGTCACCCCTACAAGAGCGTTTGTGGAGCTGTGGCCCAACTGCAGGAGAGGATGGTCAAGGGGTGATGCCAATTTGGGCAAGGAGCATCTTCTTCAGGCACAAGAAGCTCAGGCCTGGGTCTATAACAGGTTGCTGGAATAAGGCATTTTAACCTGGGGACAGGTACTGTATTAGTACCCCACCGTGAATGCAAGTTCCTCGCTAAGGGCAGGGCCCCTTGAGTTTGTGGAAAAGGGGGGGGGAGGAAAAATTACGGGTTTTACCACCCGGGAAGGGGAAAAACCCTTCCAGATTTACCACATAAATCAGATAAAAACCCTGGAAGGAGGAGAGCCCCCCTAGGTTTCTTGTGGGTTTCCAAGTAGAGCCAAACATAAAAAAACCTTTTAAAAAATCTCAGGGGCCCTATCCCCCCCCAAAGCAACAATGTAGGAACTGGCAGAGGAATCGAAAATGTTTACCGATACCCCTGGCCATCCCAGTAATAGAGCTTGAAATCCTCACAGACCCCAATGTAAGAGTAAACCCTGAAGAACTAGGGGTGATCGAGAGGTCCAAAGGGATGGGGGGGTCCCCCCATAGTGCTGTTGCCAAAGAAAACGGAGAATGGGATTCTGAACGATTTCTCAGACTCAATAAAAGTATCCTCAGTGGATCCTCCTTATGCCCCGGGTAGTTAAATTTAAATTCAAGCAGTTAGGTCCGGCGAGGTATATTGCACCCTCAAAACTAAAAAAAGGGGATTTGGCAGATTCCCCTGTCAAAGGCGCTAGAGAAAAAGATGGCTTTTAACCAGGGGTCATTTAAAATCGTCCCCAATCCCCTTTGGTTTGCAGGGGGCCCCCGCCACATTTCAGAGGGCCATGTATCAGTTCTAGCCCACAAGGAGCTATACGGTGCCTATCTAGTGAATCGGGGATCTTTTTACCCCATGACGGGGGGCCACCCCTTTTGGGAAAGCCGGCCTGTTCTGTCCTTAAGGAAACCGGGGGTTTACATAAACCCTAATAAGTGTGCCCCGGGGATGGGGAAAAAACCGGTAAACCCGGGGTAAATGTAGGGGGAGGGGGAAATTAAGCCCCAAGTGAATAAAGTGGGCGACGAAATGGCCCGCCCCCTACCAAAAAAAAGGGGCAGGGCGTTTCTTGGTATTTTAGGATATACAGCGATTTTTTACCAAGTTTGCAGAGATAGCGGTTCCCCTTGACTGTCTTAACCCAAGGGAACCAAGTCAACAATGTTTTAAAGGGTCCCCTTTAGGGAGAGAGGCTTTCCAGGAGCTCAAACAGGCCCTTGTAAAAGGGCCCGTGCTAGTAGCCCGGACTTTCCCGGAAAATTTTTGGTCCAGACGATGCCCCTTTAGGTGGGACTGGGGGCCATTATGTCTCAGGTGTGAACGGGAGAAGGCACCCTGTGATCTACTAAATAGGAAAAATATCCCCGGAAACGGAATTTGCCATCATTGGAAGGAATGTCCCGGCCCTTTAAAAAAGGGGTTAGACCCCTCAGGTACTACCTGTTAGGCAGAAAAAATTTAGGCTTGTGTTCCGACCATGCCCCACTCTGTGGATGCAGGGGAAAAAGGGGAGTAAAAAGTCGGGTTATCGCTGGTTCCTGCCTGCGGCTTTTCATTTTTTTTGGGAGCATGGCCGGGAAAGATGCAGGGGAATGCAGATGCCCCTCAAGGGTGCACAGCTGTTGGGGGGAAGGTGCCCAAACTCCCGACTTTGGGCAGGGGAGGGGGGGGGGTATGTAAGGGGCATTTAGGGGCTGTTTGGTGGCCCATATGGTCCCGAGGTTTCTGATCTCGGTGAAGTAAAGCCATAGCCATACGTCAGTAGATAGGATACTGACATTATTTTGATAGCTTTATGCTGGAATGGCATGGATCGGGGGCAGGCTTTTCTGGAGCAGTCCAAAAGAGTGGGTGGGGGGGTGCTCCCCCTGTATCCAGGCCCCGGGCTTGCGGCCTATTAAGGCAGGAAGGCAGGAGGGTGTGGTGTTGTTTTCAGTGAGGTTGCCCGCTGGGACCCAGAGGTGGAAGTCTGTGCTGCAGCCTAGCCGTCCCCCTGTATACCACATTCCCCTGATTGTGTGGGGAACGCACCAGGGAAACTACCAGAGGACTGTGAGGGGTTTCCACAAGGATTTTTATATGTTGTTTTGTGGGGCTGAAGTTAAGCCTGTATGCCTTGTTTTCGGTTTGGTGTGTATCGCTGGCTAAATAAACGCCGAGAGACTTTAAATGAACGCCCAGGACGGTGTGTTTTCTTGCTACCACTGAGTTACATTCCCCCAAAATATAAAAAAATAAAAAAAATTAATATGCATAAAAAGAGACTTATATATACCCCAGAAATCTTGTCTTAAAATTATTTGATAATGGATTCATGCATTTCATTTAGACCATGGGGTCTAAGTGTGTTTAGTTTATACATCCAGTACGCCTCTCGGTAACCCAGTTGTTTTGTACGGTCGGGGTGAGACTGAGGTATATGTTCAATAGGTTGTATACTGAATTTAGGTTCCTCATCGCTGTGGAATTCAGCTAAATGTCGCGGGATGCTGAAAACCATCCGTTTATGTTTAATATCATATCGGTGTTTTACTAGTCTACGAGATAATTTTGTTGTAGTCTTGCCTACATATTGCGATCCGCAGTGGCAGGTAATGAGATACACTACATATGTGCTGGCGCAAGTAAGATTATTTTTTATTTTAAAATTTTCTCCCGTGGAGTTTGAGGAAAAGTGGTCACTATTTACTATAATGGAACAGCACTTGCAACTATGATGGTTGCATGCTGAAGATCCTGATGTTCCTGATGTGATGTTCTCCTTAGGTGGTTTCTAACAGACATTTGTTCTTCACAAATGTCAAGAGTGGCTCAAGGGTGATGGTGCTGTCAGAAACGGGAATAGGTAGGACACTGTTAATGGAAACATATTGCAAAATGACTTGTTTTTGCAAGATCTTTAACATAGCTAAACAATCCCTGTAGTGAGGACAACCATTTAATACAAAAAAAAAAAAAAGGGAAACAAAGGGCATGGTGGGATTTTCCCTCCTATTTTAAAAATGTCTTTTCTAGAATTAAACTATCTAAAAGACTTGCATGTACAAAATAGCTGATACAAATATTCCTCTGAATTGTACAAGGGAGGTACAGGAAGACAGATCTAGGTTACCCAGGACAGGGATAGTCTATGTCCAGTTCAACTAAAATGGTGGTTGAAAGACTCCTTTTTCCGGCACTTTTTAATCTGGGGTCATGCAGGTTTGGGGCTCATGCTGTGGCCCAGGACAGGGATAGTCTACGTCCAGTGAAACTAAAATGGTGGTTGAAAGACTTCTTTTTCCGGCACTTTTTAAATCTTGGGTTCAGGCAGGTTTGGGGCTCATGCTGTGGCCCAGAACAGGGATAGTCTATGTCCAGTGAAACTAAAATGGTGGTTGAAAGGGGCTCCCTTTTTCTGGGCACTTTTTAAATCTGGGGGTCATGCAGGTTTGGGGCTCATGCTGTGGCCCAGGACAGGGATAGTCTATGTCCAGTGAAACCAAAATGGTGGTTGAAAGAATCCTTTTTTTCCGGCACTTTTTAATCTGGGGTTTATGCAGTTTGGGGTCATGCTGTGGGCCCAGGGGCAGGGAAGTCTATGTCCAGTGAAACTAAAATGGTGGTTTAAAGACTCCTTTTTCCCGGGACTTTTTAATTTGGGGGTCAGAAGGTTTTAATGGTCATACTGGGCCCAGGACAGGTATTTAAACAATGTCCCAGTTCAACTAAAAAGGTGGTTGAAAGACTCCTTTTTCCGGCACTTTTTATCTGGGGTTTATGCAGGTTTGGGGTCTTGCTGCATTCCAGGACAGGGGTTTTCAAAGTCCAGTTCAAGTAAAATTTATGGTTCAAATCATACTGCCTTTCAGGCACTTTTTTTAATTTGTGGGTCATGCAGGTTTAAGGTTCAGGCTGTGGTGCAAAGACAGGGATAGTGAATGGTCTGTGACTTTTTTTCTGTGACTTTTATGACCTAATTGTGTTGCCTAAGATGTAGCACGTATCCAGTTTACTGTTGTGGATGTTAATTGAGCTTCTCCAGCCCTGTTTGGGTGTTTAAAAATGAAGGTGTTGTTCCTCTCCCATTAGACTTTAACCCCTTTTACGACCTTGGGCGTATCCATTGGGCCAGGGCGTTTG
>JAODAL010019714.1:0-71270 GCA_025379985.1 Phyllomedusa bahiana | reverse complement strand
AGGGTGCGGGTTTTGACGGAAAAGAGGTTAAAGGTTTTGAATTTTGGTGGGGGGTTTGTGGGAAAGGGACGGGGCTCGGACGGGGGCCCCCCGGGGGACCGGGGGAAAATCCCCCTGGGGGGCCCCCCCGCCGCGGGGGGCCCGGGGGCCCAGTCCCGGGTCGCCCCCCGGGGCCCCCGTCCCCCGGCATCCGGTCCCTAAAACCGCCCGGGCCCCTGCTTTCCCGAGCCCCCAGGGGCCCGGGCCCGGTACCCGGGGAAAAATGCCCCCCCGGACCCCCGGGGGGCCCCTTGCGGTTTGTCACGGAGCACAGCGCCACTAGCGCTGCGCTCTCTGACTCCCTGGCAGGTTTGAAGGCAATAAAGGCCTTAAACCTGCCTTTTGCGCCGGCCCCTACTGCTGAGTAGGCCCAGCAGGGGGGGGGCGGCACTCGGAGTGGCGGGACTGGGCGGGAGCCAGGAAAGTGGCTGTTTGTTTTTTTTGTTTTTTTTTTTTAAACAATTTTACAAGGGGGCCCCTGGTAAAAGGGGGGGCCCCTGGCTATAAAGTGGGTCCCCTGGCAAAGGGGGGCCCTGGCTATAAAGGGGGCCCCGGGCTAAAGGGGGGCCTGACTAAAAAGGGGGGTTTCACCCCTAAAAAAGGGGGGACCCCTGGCAAAAAAGGGGGGGGCCCCCTGATAAAAGGGGGGGCCCTGGCTAAAAAGGGGGGCCCCGGGCTACAAGAGGGCCCTGGTTAAAAAGGGGGTTTCCCCTGGCTACAAGGGGGCCCCTTTGGCTATAAAGGGGGGGGGTCCCGGGTAAAAGGGGGCCCTGAAAAAAAGGGGGGTCCCTGGTAAAAAGGGGGGTCCCCGGGCTAAAAAGGGGGGCCCCCCTGGCTAAAAAAGGGGGGGGCCCTGACTGCAAGGGTGGGCCCTAACTACAAGGGGGAAACCCTGGCTACAAGGGGGGTCCCGGGGTTTAAAAGGGGGGCCCTGGTTCCAAGGCGGGCCTGGCTAAAGGGGGGTGCCCCTGAAAAAAGGGGGGGCCCTGGCTACAAGGGGGATCCCTGGTAAAAGGGGGGGACCCCCCCCTTTTAAAGGGGGGTCCCGGGCCCTTACAAGGGGGTCCCTGGTTTAAAAGGGGGGGCCCTGGTTTTACAAGGGGTGCTCTGACTAAAAGGGGGGGGCCCCTGATACAAGGGGGGGCCCCTAAACAAGGGGGGGCCCTGGCTACAAGGGGGAGTGACTATAAAGGGGGTCCCTGGCTAAAAGGGGGGTCCCGGGCCCTAAAGGGGGGGGCCCATGGTAAAAAGGGGGGGCCCTGGTTAAAAGGGGGGCCCTTACTACAAAAGGGGCCCCCTAAATACAAGGGGCCCGGGGGTTTTAAACCTAAAAGGGGGTCCCTGGCTACCAGGGGGCCCTGACTAAAGCGGGCCCCCGGCTCCTAAATGGGGGGCCCGGGGCTAAAAAGGGGACCCTGACTAAAAAGGGGGGCCCCCGGGAAAACCCTAAAGGGGGCCCCTAAACTAAAAGGGGGGGGCCCTAAACTAAAAGGGGGGGGCCCTGACTAAAAAGGGGGGCCCCTGCCCTACAAAGGGGGGCCCCTGGGCAAACCTTTAAAGGGGGCCCGGGCCCAACAAGGGGGACCCTGGCTACCTACGGGGGGCCCCTAACTACCTACGGGGGGGGCCCTAACAACCACGGGGGGGCCCTGGCTCCCCTAAAGGGAAACGTTTTGATTTCCTAAAAGGGGGGCCCTGACTAAAAAAGGGGGGGCCCTGGCAAACCTAAATAAAAAAAGGGGGGCCCCCTGACAAACCAAACCCACAGTAGCAAAAGGGGGGGCCCGGGACTTTCCTGCAATGGGCCTAAAGGGGGCCTTAACTCTTTACATGCCAAAACTCCCCCGTTTTTGGCGGGGGGGCCCCGCTATTTGGGGTCCCCTCCCGCCCCCCCGGGGGAGGGGGCCTTTCCCTCCCCCCCGGCCAGAAGGCGGGCGGGGGGCTCTTTTAAAAGGGGGCCGCAGTCCCGGGTAGGGCTAGTGCGCTACCCCGGCGCCCCCCGGGCCGCCCCTTTTGTCGCCCCGGGGTCTCGCGGGTGCAGGGGGGAAAAGGGGCAGGGGGGATCGTTTCCTCCTCCCTCCCCCCCCCTGTATGCCGGCGCCGGTGTGTGGGGCCCACATACAGGTAAAGCGGGGGCGGGGGTTTTTGACGCCCCGGGCAGGGGAGGGGAGGGCCCCGGCTCCCTCTCACTTTCCCCTGCGCCGCTGAGGAAAAAACGGTGGGGAGCTGGCAGCGCTGCAGGGGGCCTGGTAGGAAAGGGGATTTTAAATTTTTTTTATTTTTATTAGCTATGGGGGGGGGGGGTCGCCGGGGCCAAGGGGGGCACTACCTGGCAAAAAGGGGGGAATCTACCTGGCAACGGGGGGGAAACAGCTACCGGGCGAAAAAGGGGGGCTTTTCCGGGAACAAAGGGGGCATCTCCCGGGCCCAAAAAGGGGGGGCCTTTTCCTGGAAAACCGGGAGGGGGCATCAAACCGGGCCCAAAAAAAGGGGGGCACTACTGGAACGAGGGGGATCTCCCCTGACAAACAGAGGGGGCACTCCCTGGCAACAAGGGGGGGCACTACCTGGCAACAAGGGGGCTCTTCCTGGGCCCCCCCCAAAGGGGGGGGAAAATCCCGGGGCAACAGGGGGGCCCATCCCCTGGCAAAAGGGGACATCTACTGGAAAACAATGGGGGGCACTACCTGGCAACAGGGGGGAAACCTATGGAAAAAATTTGGGGGCACCCCTTTGGAAAAAGGGGGGACACTACCGGGGCAAACAGAGGGGACATTACCGGCAACAGGGGGGAAAATCACCGGCAACAGGGGGGACAAAAAACCTGGAAACCCGGGAGGGGGCCCCTCCCTGGCAACATGGGGGGCATCTTCCTGGCAACAGAGGGGGCAAAAACCCCGGGAAAAAATTTGGGAAACACTCCCGGGCAACAAGGGGGGCCCTTTCCCTTTGGGGAAAACAGAGGGGGCATCTCCCTGGCAACAGAGGGGGCATTTTCCCGGGAAACAGAGGGGGAAACTACCTGGAAAAAAATGTGGGCACAAACCTTGGCAAAGAGGGGGAAACTAGTTTGGCAAAGAGGGGTCCAAGCTGGCAAAAAAAGGGGGGGCACACTGGCAACAATGGGGGCCCCTTTACCTGGCCCAAAAAGGGGGCACTCCCCTGGCAACAGAGGGGCCCATTACCGGGGCAACAGAGGGGGAAACTACCGGGGCAACAGAGGGGGCATCCCCCGGCAAAAAGGGGGGCACTACGGGCCCAACAGAAGGGGCACTAGCTGGAAAAAAGGGGGGGGACTCCCTGGCAAAACAATGGGGGCACCTACCTGGGCAACAAGGGGGGCACCTACCTGGCTAACAAAGGGGGGCACATCCCTTGGTACAAGGGGCTTTTATTGGCTAAAAGGGGGGCATCAAAACCTCCCTTTGAAAGGGGGCATTCCCTGCTTAGGGGGGGTTACTCCCTGGCTAAAAAGGGGCACCCAAACCCGGGCTTTTTTCCCAAAACCCCTTATCAGTTAGGTGGAGGGGGGTTTTTGGGCTTTTTTGAAGGGGACGTGGCATACCAAAAGGGGATTGGGGCTTTGCCCAGAAAAATTTTTGCAGCGGGCCCCCGTCAAAAAGTCCCCTGCTTTTTCATTTTAAAAATTTGGGCCCAACTAGGGCCTTAACTACCGGGAAATTCCCTACCTAAAGGAGCCCCCAAAAACTCCTGCAAAACCTACCTAAAAGGGGGCCTTGGGCCCTCGTTCCCCCGGCTTTTTCCCGCCAAAAAAGGGGCCCCGGATTGGCGCCTAACCTGCGCGCCGGTTTTGCGCTTCAGTAGGGGCGCCCAAGTCCCGGCAGAAATTTAGGGGTAATCCCCTGTCCCCATTGAGAACAGGGGAAACCCGTCGTTTCCCCCCCCGCTCGGCAAATCCGCCGGGGGGGGAAAAAAATTTGACATGCCCCATTATTTTCGGCGGGGACGCCCGTAAAAAAAATTTGCATTGTCGGGGGGGCCGGGAGCGGGCCCCCCCCGGTTTCCGGGCCCCTTCCCCCCCCGCCCCCGCCCCTTTTTAAACGGCGGATTTGGGGCCTCAATAGGGAGAAAAAATTCCGTGGGGAAATAACCCGGTGGGGAAAACCGGCCCTTTAACTCCCTTAAAAACCAAACTTCATGGGAAGCCCAAAATTCCCTGTAAAACTCCCAAAAAGGGGGTCCCTAATTTGCTTGCAGCCTATAAAAAAAGGGGACCCTAACTCCCTTTCACTTACCAAAACCTGGGAAAAAACCACCTACCTACGACGGGGGTCTTGTCTTTTTCCCTACCTACCAAAGGGTCTTGTTACCAAACCCGGGTAATAAAATTTTGAGAGGGCAGCAGCCCATAGTTTGAGCATTTTCCCCAGGCCCTTAGTCCTCTCCCCCCCCTTCCCAAACCCCCTTTAAGGTTTCCCCAGGCTCTAATTTTTAATGGCTTGCCCCCCGTCCCCCACCCCGGGGAAATTTTGGGTACGGGAGGGGGGAATGGGTAAAAAAGTGTTTAAAAAATTGATTTTTTCTAAGATATTTGTGTTTTAATTTCCCTGCGGGGATGAGCGTGGCCCGGGACGGGGCCCCCTCCTGGGGGTGTGGAACGGAGCAGGGGAAAAAAAAGGGAAAAAGAAGACTCATAAAGAAGAAAAACGATTTCCTCAGATAGGACGTCTCCGGTGAGTCCCTGTTTTTCGGGGGTTTTTTTTTTCTTCAATTTTGGGAAATAAAGTGCTGTATTCACTGTATGGGAACCTGAGCTGGTGGTTCCTGACCTCTATGGAGGGTTCTATATGGCGGGTTTTGTGGGTTTAAAACCCTGAGCTGGTGTTTTGACCCCCAAGTGGTCTCTATATGGAGGGTTGTAGATTATCCCTGAGCTGGTGCCCTGACCCTATGTGGTCTCTATAGGGGCGGTGTTGTAGGTTATATTTGGAGCTGGATTGACCTCTATGGGGGTCTCAAAAGGGGGTTGTTGTAGGTTTTTAACCTGAGCTGGTGTTGACCTCTTTGTGGTCTTTTTTGGGGCGGTGGGGTAGGTTAAACCTGGGGTTGGGGTGTCTGATCTTGGGGTTTTTCCTAATGGGGGTTGTTGTAGGATATACCTGAGCTGGTGTTGACCTCTATGGGGTCTCTAAATGGCGGTGTTGTGGGTTTTAAAATCCCTGAGCTGGTGTCTGACCCAAATTAGGGGTCAAAAATTATGGCGGTTTTTTGGGTTTTATACCTGACGGGTGTTTTGACCCCCTATATGGTCTCTATATGGTGGTGTTGTAGGTTATACCTGGGCTGGTGCCCTGACCTCAAATGTGGTCTCAATATGGCAGTGTTGTAGGTTTTTTTCCCTGAGCTGGGGGTTGGCTCTATAGGGCGGTTTTTTGTGGTTATTTGGGGCGCCAGTTATAATGAAAGCGTACAATTTTCCCTGTTTGCCCCTTTAAATGGGAGGTCCCTTTTTTTATTTTCCCTTTGCTGGGTGATTATTTTAGAAGGTGGTGAGGTGGGTGACCAAGGGATACTTTGGGGGGGGAATTTTTGTTGTGGGTGGAGGGGGGATTGACTGTGGGTGGAGGGGGAATTGATTTTGGGGGAGGGGATATGGATGGAGCTATTTAGCCCGGGTGCCCCTATTTATGCTAACTGTGACATATTTTGGGGCCCTACTTGCTATTGTACTAACAATAAGTTCTGTTTTGACACTGTTAAAATTTTGTTAAAAAGGGCCCCCATTTACTTCCGAGGGGCCCGGTTATTTTTCATGTCCAGAGGGGGGGCCCCCCCAAGATCAATTTCCCCTGGGGGGCCCCAGACCCCCCAGTCCGACACTGGACGGGGAGGATATGGAGTGGTGAAATGTCCTTTTTGGGCTGAGGTGAGTGAAATTTTTAAAAATTTTTATGCATGTTTGTTTGTATAAGGCAAAGTCATCGGTGGAGCGAGTTTTCCTCCAGCGGCGTTCTGCAATTCTGAAAGCTCGCCTCAGTTGTTTAGTGGAGTCTGTGTGCCGGGGTTGTCTGTTGATTTTGCGGGTTCTGTTGTGTGTGAGAGGAGCGACTGAGTCAAGGGTGATGATGATTGTGTGGTTGTAGAAAGTGGTGGCTGCGTCTGGGTCATTAAATGAGGAGATAGTAGAAAGAGGTGCAAAAGAGTCAGAGAGAGTGAGACGGTTGAGGCTTTGTAGGTTCCTGCGTGGTCGTATTGGATATGAGACAGGAGGAGCAGGTGGGGTGGAGATGGTAGAGAAGGTAAGCAGGTTGTGGTCAGCTATGGGTTGGGGGGAGTTTGAGAAGTGAGATAGGGGGCAGAGGCGGGTGAAGATGAGGTCCAGTGTGTGTCCATCTTTGTGAGTGGCTCCCGAGGTCCACTGGGAGAGGTGAAAGGAGGAGCAGAGTGAAAGGAGTTTGTTGAAAGCTGAGTGGGGGGTGTCGATTGGGATGTTAAAGTCTCCCATGATGATAGTGGGGATGTCGGTAGAAAGAAAGTGGAGAAACCAGGAAGCAAAGTGGTCAAGAAAGGCAGTGGCAGGGCCTGGCGGTCGGTAGACAACAGCCACTTGGAGGTCGGAGGGGGCGTAGATGCGGACAGAGTGCACTTCAAAGGAGAACAGTGTACGGGAAGGCAGAGGTGGAGCGGGGACAAAGGAGCAGGTGTCAGACAGGAGGAGGCCGACACCTCCACCTTGCTTGTTACCAGGGCGAGGAGTGTGGGTAAGTTGGAGGCCGCTAAAAGAGAGTGCGGCAGGGGAGACAGTGTCAGAGGGGGTCAACCAGGTTTCAGTCAGACCAAGGAAGAGTAAGTTGCGTGAGATGAACAAGTCATATATGTGTATTTCAGACAGACCGTGCATTGCAGAGAGCTCCTAGGAGAGGGATGGGGGGAGCACGGGTCAGAGGATGTGTATCAGTTTGAAGGGATTAGCGGAATTTGTAGTGGTGAATCTGTTTGAGGAGGCAGAGACTATGGTGGGAATGTGCTGGGGGAGGGGCCCTGGGTTGGGGGATATGTCCCCGGAAGCCAGAAGAAGCAGTGAGAGGGTGAGCAGGTGGGAGTAGGATAGACTGTAGTTTGGCAGGGTTTGTTTTATACGGAGGGCATTAACAGTGTGGAAGAGGTTGGTGGCAGCAGACAGGTGTGAGGGTAGAATGCAGGGGGAGATGTAGAGTTCATTGTCTAGCGAGGGAGTTTGGGGATAAGCAATAAGTGTGAGGAGAGTGGAAATTGTGAGAATGAGGGAAAAGAAAAGCATAGTTTTAGATCACAGCTAATTCCTGTGGGTGGTTTGTCCCTGTAGATCACAGCTGATCCCTGTGGGTGCTTTGTCCCTGTATATGGGGCACTCTCTGACTGTGACAGATGATGGAGGCACTCTCTGGCTGGGACAGTTGATGGAGGCACTCTCTGGCTGGTACTGTATATGGAGGCGCTCTCTGGCTGGGACAGTTGATGGGGGCAGTCTCTGGCTGCTATTGTAGGTGGAGGCACTCTCTGGCGGGGACAGATGATGGAGGCACTCTCTGGCTGGGACAGATGATGGAGGCACTCTCTGGCTGGGACAGTTGATGGAGGCACTCTGGTTGGTACTGTATATGGAGGCGCTCTCTGGCTGGGACAGTTGATGGAGGCACTCTCTGGCTGGTATTGTAGATGGGGGCACTCTCTGGCTGGGACAGTTGATGGAGGCACTCTCTGGTTGGTACTGTATATGGAGGCGCTCTCTGGCTGGCACAGTTGATAGAGGCACTCTCTGGCTGGTATTCTAGATGGAGGCACTCTCTGGCTGGGACAGATGATGGAGGCACTCTCTGGCTGGGACAGATTATGGAGGCACTTTCTGGTTGGACAGTTGATGGAGGCACTCTCTGGCTGGGACAGTTGATGGAGGCACTCTCTGGCTGGGACAGTTGATGGAGGCACTCTCTGGCTGGGACAGTTGATGGAGGCACTCTCTGGCTGGTATTGTAGATGGAGGCACTCTCTGGCTGGGACAGTTGATGGAGGCACTCTCTGGCTGGTACTGTATATGGAGGCGCTCTCTGGCTGGGACAGTTGATGGAGGCACTCTCTGGCTGGTATTGTAGATGGAGGCACTCTCTGGCTGGGACAGTTGATGGAGGCACTCTCTGGCTGGGACAGTTGATGGAGGCACTCTCTGGCTGGTACTGTATATGGAGGCGCTCTCTGGCTGGGACAGTTGATGGAGGCACTCTCTGGCTGGTATTGTAGATGGAGGCACTCTCTGGCTGGGACAGTTGATGGAGGCACTCTCTGGCTGGTACTGTATATGGAGGCGCTCTCTGGCTGGGACAGTTGATGGAGGCACTCTCTGGCTGGTGTTGTAGATGGAGGCACTCTCTGGCTGGGACAGATGATGGAGGCACTCTCTGGCTGGGACAGTTGATGGAGGCACTCTCTGGCTGGGACAGTTGATGGAGGCACTCTCTGGCTGGGACAGTTGATGGAGGCACTCTCTGGCTGGGACAGTTGATGGAGGCACTCTCTGGCTGGGACAGTTGATGGAGGCACTCTCTGGCTGGTATTGTAGATGGAGGCACTCTCTGGCTGGTATTGTAGATGGAGGCACTCTCTGGCTGGGACAGGTGATGGAGGCACTCTCTGGCTGGGACAGTTGATGGAGGCACTCTCTGGCTGGGACAGTTGATGGAGGCACTCTCTGGCTGGGACAGGTGATGGAGGCACTCTCTGGCTGGTATTGTAGATGGAGGCACTCTCTGGCTGGTATTGTAGATGGAGGCACTCTCTGGCTGGGACAGTTGATGGAGGCACTCTCTGGCTGGTATTGTAGATGGAGGCACTCTCTGGCTGGTATTGTAGATGGAGGCACTCTCTGGCTGGGACAGGTGATGGAGGCACTCTCTGGCTGGTATTGTAGATGGAGGCACTCTCTGGCTGGGACAGTTGATGGAGGCACTCTCTGGCTGGTATTGTAGATGGAGGCACTCTCTGGCTGGTATTGTAGATGGAGGCACTCTCTGGCTGGGACAGTTGATGGAGGCACTCTCTGGCTGGGACAGTTGATGGAGGCGCTCTCTGGCTGGGACAGTTGATGGAGGCACTCTCTGGCTGGGACAGTTGATGGAGGCACTCTCTGGCTGGGACAGGTGATGGAGGCACTCTCTGGGATGTAATAGGATAGGGATAGGGATGTAACAATAGTCCCCAATGTGCGTGGTCCTATTAACAGACCAGATATTCAAGGGTCTCACCAGCTTAGGTATTACAGTAAAAAACACTGGGTCGGCAGCCCCCTCCAAACAAACTGAAAGGCTTTCACTTTTCAGGCCTCCTGTGGATCCCAGAAGCAGCTACTGTAGCCTGCAGCAAGGGGAAGTCCCAGCCAGTACACTTCACCTGTAAGTCGGCTGCCTCTGCTCTCCTGCTCCGCCGGCAGCAAACTGCTGACCTGCGCTACGCCTCTCTCCAGCAGCCTCTCGGCTGCAATACTGGCCTGCGCTCCATGCTGGGATCAGAGCCTTCTCCTCAGACTATCTCTGCTCCGCGAGATAGTATAAAAAACTCATGGTGGCTGGAGGGCCCAACGTCACTTTCTGCATTGGGGCACAGGAGCTTCAGGTTACGCCTCTAGTGGCCTCCTTATATCCATTTATCACCAACGCTACAGCAACTCCATTGATTTAATTTATACGTCCTACTGTGACCCTCAAAATTAAGGTCTTAATATATGGTCACTTTCCTCCCTGTTCTGTATACATCATTGGTGGAATAAAATATACTATTCAACTGCACATGAATTTCCATTGACTGCTCTGGATTCTTTTACATATGTTAATGGACTGCAAGGTCCTTCCACATGTCAAGTACTTTCAACCTGTTGCGTGCCGAACATCTCTCTCAACTAGAAGACATTTAGGGCCACATGTATAAAAACTGTTTAGGTCTAAAACTCACTTTGTTTCTCATAGCAACCAATCAGAGCTCCCCTTTCATTTCATATAGTGCTCTGGAAAAAATGAGAGGGGCGCACTAATGGGACATCCCAAACCAATATTTGTTTTGCTATCCCTAACCCTAGGTTGGGGAAAGGGTTTTACTTCACAGATTTCACTGGTTCTGTGGTGCTTCCACTCCAGGTTCCGCATCACTTTGAGTCTGATGTTAATCATACATGCCAACTCTCCCACTTTTGGCGGGGGAGTCCCGCTAATGGGGGTCCCCCCCGCCACCCCGGCAGAGTTGGCGTACCTCCCATCGCCAGCAGACAGTGGGGGTTCTTTAAATGACCGTGTCGCTGGAGTAGTGTCAGGACGCTACTCTGACGCCGCCGGGCCATTCCTACAGACGGGTGAAGTGGCCGCTCACCCGCCCGGTGACAGGGAGGAGTAAGGAGCGATCTTTCCCATCCTCCTTTCACCCCCTGTATGAACAGAGCCGGTGTGCGCCGTACATACAGATCAGCATCGCTGGGGGTGAGACGCGCGGCTGCACTCACTCCCCCTGTGACGCTGAGTCGGTCGGCCGGGAGATGTCCGGAGCTGGACGAGCTGCAGGGACCGTGGTAAGGTAAGTGGCTTTTATTATTTTATTTTTATTAGCTATAGGAGGGCTCTACCTGGCTACAAAGGGGGCTCTACCTGGCTACAATGGGGGCTCTACCTGGCTATAAAGGGGGCTCTACCTGGCTACAACGGGAGCTCCACCTGGCTACACAGGGGGCTCTACCTGGCTACAAAGGGGGCACTACCTGGCTACAATGGGGGCTCTACCTGGCTACAAAGGGGGCTCTACCTGGCTACAAAGGGGGCTCTACCTGGCTACAATGGGGGCTCTACCTGGCTACAAAGGGGGCTCTACCTGGCTACAATGGGGGCTCTACCTGGCTACAGAGGGGGCATTACCTGGCTACAAAGGTGGCACTACTTGGCTACAGAGGGGGCTCTACCTGGCTACAAGGGGACTCTACCTGGCTACAAGGGGGCTCTACCTGGCTACAAAGGGGGCATCTACCTGGCTGCACGGGGGCAGCTACCTGCCTGTAAGGGGCACTACCTGGTTATAGGGACATCTACCTGGCTTTCTTCTAAAGCCGTTATGCAGTTAGGTGGAGTGGGTGTTGCTTTTTGAAGGGGCGTGGCACACCAACAAGATGGGTGTGTCCATGCAATTTTTTTTTTACGCGCGCCGCCCTCTTCAATCTCCTGATTTTTCACTTCAAAAGTTGACAAGTATGATGTTAATCCGAAATAACACCTATGTTGTAATAACCAGAAGTGACACCAGGACTGCTGCAGATCTGTGAGTTAAGCCAGAAAAGATTTAAGGAATACCCACACCAAAACTTAAGACTAGGGGTGATTTCTGTTTTAGCAATTTTCTCCAAAATTTCATAAAGACTGACTCAAATCAATTCTCTTAGATTTGGGTCAAATTTGACATCAACCTGAATCTGAAGCACAACACTACTTGAGAACCAAAGGATTGATCCTGTTAAAATCCAAGTGCCCAATTCTTCTTAACCTTATAATCACAAGCAGAGAATGTTGTGAGGTCCCCAGATACACAAGGTGGTTGACTGGTCCCGCCAAAATTGGCAGCTTTGGCCCACATTCGTCTAATGTGTATGGCTACCTAAAATGCCAAAGAGACCCACATGATCAAACTACAGATAAAAAGTAGTAGATTTCCCCATCTTTAAAGGGAATGTGTCATCAAAAATGACTTATTGTTTAACTCACATTTTTATGTTAAACACATTTTTAAAGAATTTGGCCATATATTTTTTTTAATTTTCCATATGACTTTCAATATTTTTTAATAATTCTTAAGTCCTGCAGTTTTCACTTTGGCCACTAAGCCTAATAATGGTCTGACACTTCCTGTTCTGTACTAAAGGTTCTCAGTTGTCTGCTCATTAATCAGCACAAAGAGGTGTCAAACTGAAAGGAGCCCACCAGAGTGAAAAAGTTTAACACGGGGCTCCCACCAGTCACAAGAGGAGATAGTCACAGTTTCCCCCCTTTCACCTCCCTGCACAGTGATTTCTTGCCAGGTCACAGAGCATGACTAGAAAACTCTCCTATAGAAGTGAATGGGACTGAGTCAGTCTTAAGTCTCCTATGTGCAGGAAGCTACTATAAAGCATCTCTCTGACTGCTGTTAAAAGCAGTGCAAACAAGGCCCTTTAGTGGCCAATGTAAAAAACTCCCAGGACTTAAGAATTATAAAAAAATATTGAAAGGATATGGAAAATTAAAAAAAAAAAAACAACCAAAAATCTAAAAAATGTTTTAAAAAAAAAATGGACATTAAACAATAACTCATTTTTTGATGACACCTTCCCTTTAAATACATACTTTGGACAAACACGGTACACTAAGTGGGAAGGGAACATCACAGAAATTCAATTTATTCTAATAAAACAAACCCTAACTCATAAAGCACTGTAGCATTTCTTCCCCGAGTGCTCATGAACTGTGGGTGAAAGGGCTTTGACTATTGAGGTATGAGTTCACGGGTGGGGGGGGGGGAGGGGGAGAGGGGATTATTGCACACAAGGGTATTCAGTCTCATTGCATTGAGGATCACCACTAATAAATACAGAATGGATATATATTGTGACCTTGCTAAACTAACCAGAAAAGCAAAACGCGAGGCTCAGACCGATCACCGAGCGCCCTGACTTTAGGATGAAAAATGAATGGAATAGCGTTTCTGTTGGTAATATCAAGCCGAGGAGATGGGGTCAGTGAGTGTGACAAAGTTTACAGACATGACAGAGTAGGACACACAAATGAGGCAGGGAGCCTTGAGCAGAAACCAAGATTAATTTTGTGTCAGATACCTTGGACTGGGAGACAGATTCCCAGACAGAGCTTGCTACATTTTCCTTTGCAAAGCAACTTCAATTTAATGACTTTTTTTTTTTAATACCTAGCTGGTTATTTACTGAAGCCTCAGGGCTGTGAAGCTGAGGTCAAATCAGAGCAAAAACTTGGTTCAGACTTTTAAATTTTTAGACTTTTTAAAATTGTAAGAATGTGTTTTTTGGGCCTGGATTTAAAAGCAGGCCCGAGGGAAAATGAGTGTTTTAAAACCCTTAAAGGGGTTTTTCTCACTAAAAATTTTTGCTGTTTTTTTCTTTTAAAAAGATCTTGCAAAAACAAGCCCCTTTGCAAATGTGCCCTTTTTAAACAGGTCCTCCCTTTTCCGATATCCCCTTTCTTGAAATGGCTGCCCCACCCTTCAGGTCCTATTCCACAGACCGGGTTAATCTCTCCTGAATAGGCCTTCCAAAATGGCCCAACTAAAAGCCCACAGACCTTTTGATCCTCCTGATGGGCCCTGCCAGCCCTGGTTGATAAAGTTTTACAAAAAAACCTGAAAACTACTGCCAGCCTGGGGAAAAAAAACAGAAAACCCCTTCCCCTGAATTCAAAGGAAACAAAAAAAAACAGGACTGAGGCAAGATTAATCAATGTAGTGAGACAACCCTTTTAAGGTATAAGACAAAGGTAAAAAAGGGGTTTTTCGACTTAAAAAATGGAAAAAGGGGAAAACTCGGTTTAAAAAATTCTTTTTTGGGTTTAAGGATTAAAGCTTTTTTTGTATGACCCATCTTTTACTTTTAAAAAGGATTCTCTATACTTGACGATTTTAAAATTTTCCCCCATCAGAGAAAAACCTAAATTTTTAATGAAAAGGAATTCCCCCTTTTTCTATCCTCAGAACAGAGAACTTCCAATAAGCAGTAACTTTCACTCCAGCAGGCGTGATTTGTCCATATGCAGATGTGATCCTCCTTATCTTTCTGACAGGTTTGACATTCCCATGGATGTTTGACATGAAGCTACTAGCTTTAAAAAATACCATCATTTTGCAGTACTCTGTCGGGAGTTGTGTATCTATATCTGTTTATATGTGTCCACCGAGTGGTTGTAATGTGAACAACAGCCTATTGAATGATATTCTAAGATGTCGTCATAATGCATTGAATTTGCAGCACGAGAAAGTCCTTCCACAATATTTTGTACGATTCAGCCTCGTAGTTGAGTTTACAGCTTTGAGAAAATATCTTTGTTTTGATCCTTGAAGGATAAAATGATCACAAATGAAAGTTGTAAGATAGAGGACTTCCATGGTTTCAAAGAACAGCAGAGAAAAGATAGGATTAGGACATATGACAGTTATAAACTAATGTGGGTGAGGGTTCTAGGAACCTAATAGTACACAGGACATGTGATCAAATGTGTCCTTCCTTATCCTTTCTCTTGGCTTGACATATCCCAAGAGGCCAGCTATAAAAACATGATTTTTCAATACTCTATCTGGAGTTGTTTAAAGGGGTTGTATCATTACATTAAATGGTCTTCAGAATACGGAGACAGTGAAAACAAGCAACTTTGTAATTGGATGTCATTAGCAGAGCTGTTCTTGTTTTCACTGTCTCCCTTATCTTTGTTTTGTGTAAACACTGTTCCCCAGTGCCAGTCGGATTCCACCTCCTTTCATTTCATTGGCTGGCGGCTCTACTAATTTACATTCTCTTTGGCCCCCAGTCGTATTCACAGGAGCCTGCATTCCTGCTTTTCTCACTCAGAATAAGGAGCCGCCAACATTTCACTCTGCACAGCCAGGAGCTGCACAGTAACACTGCAGCTGCTTCTACAATCAGAAAACAGCAGAATTGTGCCCGGTACCTAATGCTCGTGCTTGTAAACATAGAAAGGAGACAGATCTGTGCTGCTCTGGATGACGTCATAGAAGACTGGATTCGACTGTAACAAACCTCCAGCTGTGAGAGGAGAAGAGATCAGTGCTCTGAGTTCATAGAAGACTGTCTAGACTGAATGCAGGGCTTTGGTATGTAAACAAACAATAAGACTGCATAGGGAGAGGAACAACACAGTGACATGTGGACAGAGAGGTGGGGGAAGAACAGGGATGTGCTATCCCCTCCCACTGATCTCAAACAAACACACTGACTCAGGAGCGAACACTGACAGTGCAGGGGAGGGGGGGGGATGAGGTCATCCTCCATCAGTTAAGAAACACCCACCTGGGAGGGGAAGAAACGCCGCTGGATTTGAGGAACTGAGAAAATGAAAGTACAATGAAACAGACAAACTGATGAAGCGATACATCCCCTTTGAGTTATGTGGGTCTATATGTGCCACCTAGTGGTTATATGTGTATTTCAGTGTGTAGAGGGTTTTGCCAGCATGTCATGATAATATATTACATTTGTATTATGGAAAACTGGGGTCCTTAACAAAAATTTTGGAAAGATCAGGAAAGACACATCTGTATTGCATGAGCATTTATAAAAAAAAACATATATAATGTTTGGCATATAGTGAGCACTGTAGGTCACGTGAGAAGTTGGTGGCAACTTCTCTGAGCAAGATACCTGTTCTCTAATGTCTTAGAAACCAGACCCATAATATTAGTTGATCATCATACTTGCTCTCACATTGCTTCCTCTGACATTACAGGGATTGTCTGTAATAAGATAACTCTATTTATATTAAAATATAATGGTGCATTACTTATTGACAGACTTGTATTTTATATGGTACCAGTGGGTCATGGGTTTAAGTCCCACCTGGGAATTTATGACCTCCCCATATTTTTTCACCTTGCTTCTGAGGTTGCTCGAATTCCCATTCCCCATGCAAAATGTTAAGGTTATTTTGAATTGTAGGAAATCAATCAAACAGTATTTGTCAGTTTTTGAGACTAGACCGAAAGCCTCAGGGCATACAAAAAAATAGAAGACTGACAGTAGAAGAAGACCACATGGTCCATCTCGTCAGCCCTTGTATAGCATTAAAATATACACCATCAAAGTCTGATAGGTGCATGTCCCACCTCTAGGACTTACACCTATCTCGGGTACGGACTCTCAAGAGTGTCGACTCAGAATTAAGAGCAGGTCACGCCTGCGCTTGACTCTCCATTCTGTTCTATGTGAGTTGTGAAAACAGCCAAGCAGTTGGATATCCTGTCAGTACTTCATCAAAGTACAAGATGGGAACACCCTTTTAAAATGCAATGATGGAATTAGCAATAGATGAATTTGTCTAAATAAGTTTTCCTACCCGTTCCCAGAAAATGCAAGAGTCTACTTGCATGGACAGATCCATGCAAATAGTGCTGATCTTTAATATCCCCACAGCACCAGCCGCAAGAGGCAGAGAAGAAGGAAAGAAATCTGAATCAATGGCAGCACTTTATAGAGGTCAGTATGACATAACCCCAGCAAATGTGTCTGACTGACATTGGGGATGATTTTGGAGTTGCATTCACAATTGTGTTGGTTGCTGTTGGAAACAGAAGACAATTTAAAGAGGAAAAATCAGTCCTAAAAAATAACTTTTATTAAATGTAATTTAAAATATCGTGATCTATCTCGAAGAACTCACAAAACACTGTGGGAGGCAAACAACAACCACATGGGTGGGACCAGAGTGATATACAAAACCTGGCCCTATAAACCTAACATACCCCTACCCAACTGAGAGAGATACAGGATAATCGCCCTGATAAGGGGGTTCCTGTCCGCAGCCTTACTTTAAGGGTATGGCTGCGGACAGGAACGCCCTTATCGGGGCGATTATCCTGTATTTCTCTCAGTTAGGTAGGGTTATGTTAGGTTTATAGGGCCAGGTTTTGTATATCACTCTGGTCCCACCCATGTGGTTGTTGTTTGCCTCCCACAGTGTTTTGTGAGTTCTTCGAGATAGATCACGATATTTTAAATTACATTTAATAAAAGTTATTTTTTAGGACCGATTTTTCCTCTTTAAATTGTCTTCTATATCTGTTGGTCAAGAGGTTTTGGTACTATTGGTAGGGATCTACTAGGTACATTTGTTCTTGTGCTGTTGGAAACAGTCAACATGTTTGTCTACTCATACATGCCTGATAGTGTAAAGCAATGGATGTTTAGGATACAGAATTCAAGTCATAAAGGTGTGCTTTATGCAAACGCTGAATATGTAAGAAATCACAAAATAATTGCAGAATTATGAATGCAGCTCTAGAGCATAACACAGAATGTTAGGGTATGTTCACGCAGGCAAACTTCAGTGCGATTTCGCCTCGCATTTGCGCTCTAATAAGAGCGAGATGCGTGCCGAAATTACGGTAATCTCCCCGTCTCCTCTCCTTGCTCATACACTACGATTGTATTGTACGCGCGGGGAGATAAGTGACATGTCAATTACTTGCGGCAAATACGCGCCGCGAGTAATGCATGTATATGGGGGCGGTGGAAAGCCGCCCCCCCCCCCCGCGCTGCGGGAGTACGTGCTGATCAGCGCGACTCCCAAATCACCGCAATTACGCCGTGTTAACATAGCCTTACTCAGAATCAATATAAGTAATGCAATGCTGCTCTGTTATCTATGTGGATTCTGGATATCCTTAAGCGTCTGGGACGGACCCCAGAAAGAATTGGCTCAAAATGAAGAGCCAGTTGTGCTTGCATGCTACTCTCCATTCTTTTCTATTTTAGTTCCGGGTAAAGTTGAGCGGTGTGTCCTCCATTTTGTTCTAGGATTTTATTCAGGAGAGCATTGTTCCCATTGTGTTCTAGGGATTTCCCAGACAGGGGAGGGTGTGTTCTCTCCATTCTGTTCTATGGGGATTCCCCTACAGGGGAAACAGTGTGTTTTCCCCTTGTGTTCTATGGATTTTCCCTACAGGGGGCGCGTGTTCCTCATTTTGTTCTATGGGGTTCCCCTATGGGGATCGCTGTGTTCCCCTTCGCAAAAAGGGGGTTCCCAGTAAGGGAGCATGGTTTTTTCCCTTTTCCTCTATGGGAATTTCCCCAAAAGGGGAACGCTGTGTTCCCATTTCCCCTATGTGGAGTTTCCCAGTACAGGGGAGCACTGTGTTATCCATTCTGTTCCATGAGAGTTCTCAGTACAGGGGAGCGCTGTGTTCTCCATTCTTTTCTATTTTAGTTCCGGGTACAGTTGAGCGGTGTGTCCTCCATTCTGTTCTATGGGAGTTCCCAGTACAGGAGAGCAGTGTGTTCTCCATTGTGTTCTATGGGAGTTCCCAGTACAGGGGAGCGCTGTGTTCTCTCCATTCTGTTCTATGGGAGTTCCCAGTACAGGAGAGCAGTGTGTTCTCCATTGTGTTCTATGAGTTCCCAGTACAGGGGAGCGCTGTGTTCTCTCCATTCGTTCTTATGGGATTTCCCAGTACATGGGGATCGCTGTGTTCTCCATCTGTTCTATGGGAGTTCCCAGTACAGGGAGCACTGTGTTCTCCATTTTCTCTATGGGAATTCCAGTACAGGGAGCGCTGTGTTCTCCATTTCTCATATGGGAGTTTCCCAGTACAGGGAGCACTGTGTTATCCATTCTGTTCATATGGAGTTCCAGTACAGGGGAGCGCTGTGTTCTCCATTCTGTTCTATGGGAGTTCCCAGTAAGCAGAGCGCTGTGTTCTCCATTCTGTTCTATGGGAGTTCCCAATAAAGGGTAGCGCTGTGTTGTCCATTCATCCTCTATGGAAGTTCCAGTACAGGGAGCGCTGTGTTTCCATTCTGTTCTATGGGAGTTCCCAGTAAAGCGAGCATGTGTTCTCCATTCTGTTCTATGGGAGTTCCCAATACAGGGTAGCGCTGTGTTTCCATTCTCCTCTATGGAGTTCCCAGTACAGGGGAGCGCTGTGTTCTCCATTCTGTTCTATGGGAGTTTCCCGTACAGGGGACGCTATGTTCTCCATTCTGTTCTATGGGAGTTCCCGTACAGGGGCAGCGCTGTGTCTCCATTCTGTTCTATGGGAGTTCCCAGTAAAGCGGAGCGCTGTGTACTCCATTCCGTTCTATGGGAGTTCCCAATACAGGAGAGTGCTGTGTTCTCCATTCTGTTCTATGGGAGTTCCCAGTAAAGCGGAGCGCTGTGTTCTCCATTCTGTTCTATGGGAGTTCCCGGTACAGGGTAGCGCTGTGTTCTCCATTCTGTTCTATGGGAGTTCCCGGTACAGGGTAGCGCTGTGTTCTCCATTCTGTTCTATGGGAGTTCCCAGTACAGGGGAGTGCGGTGTTTTCCATTCTGTTCTATGGAAGTTCCCAGTACAGGGGAGCAGGGGAGCGCTATGGTCTTCATTCTGCTCTATGGGAGTTCCCAGTACAGGGGAGGGCTGTATTCTCTATTCTGTTCTATGGGAGTTCCCAGTACAGGAGAGTGGTGTATTCTCCATTCTGTTCTATGGGAGTTCTGGGTACAGGTGAGCGGTGTGTTCATCTGTACTGTGTATATTTACTATTTTGCCATAGGCAAACTTAAACTCTATCAGTTCTCAATCTATATGGCACTAAAACTTAACTTTTATTATGTATAACACTTAACCTCTATACACACTATCTAAAAACCTGATTTCTAACCTCTCAATTTGTCCCTTTCTAATTGTGAAGGAATAACTCCTTTTCTATTATCAAGTCTGGTGGAACCTGGACATCTATCCCCTGATGAAGCCAGTTAGCTGGTGAAACATGTTGGGAAGGTCAGGCATGACATTTTAATTTGTGATTTCCTACCTCTTTCTACTGTGTTACCCGCTGCAGAGGGTTTCACAAGGAAACCTTATATGTTTCATGCCCATCAGATTAGGGATGACTGCCCAAGTAAGATGTTTTGGATTCCTTTTTGGAGTTAGCAAATCACTGTATATATAGGGTTTCCCTGTTAATAGGTGGTGTTCCACCAGACTTGACAATAGAAAAGGAGTTATTCCTTCACAATTAGAAAGGGACAAATTGAGAGGTTATAAATCAGGTTTTTAAATAGTGTGTATCGAGGTTACGTGTTATACATAATAAAAGTTAAGTTTTAGTTCCTTATAGATTCAGAACTGATAGAGTTTAAGTTTGCCTATGGCAAAATATTAAATATAGTCATTAATAGTCACTCTTTATTCTCTTGCTAGATTCCCATTTTTTTTTTAGACTATTTTTCATCTGTACGGGGAACTCCCATAGAACAGAATGGAGAGTCGTGTGTGATAGTGACCAGCTCTCCCTTCTGAGCCAACACTTTCAGGGGCCCGTTCCCAAATTAGGGGCAGGACCAAGAAGTGGTGCCCGCACCTATCAGACTTTGATAGCCCAGGAGTGTCAAACTGCGGCCTCCAACTGTTGGGAAACTACAACTCCCATCAAGCCCACTGTTATAGATTATACAAATGCATGATGGGAGTTTTAGTTTCCCAACGGCTGGAGGGCCGCAGTTTGACACCTGTGGTATAGCCTATCAATATGTTATCAAAGTGCAAGATGGGATCACCCAATTAAGCTATAGAGGTAATAGAGGTGTACGTTGCACCTGGGCACTGATGCCTGAAGAAAGCCAAAGGCCCCAACCACATCAGAAGAGCCTATGACATATGCATTAAAAATCTAGAAATTGTTAAATGGTCTATAAAGGGTGAAAATGGTATTAAAATCCATCCATAAGTATATAAAGTCCACACAACCGTCCTATTCTCCTCTATTTTACTTTAAATGGAAGGAAAGTCTCTCCGGCAGCGCTTGTTAATAATTAGATAATGTCTCATGTTTTGCTGCTAGACAATAAAACTAAAAAAAACCACCAAAGGCGCGGACATTAAAGCCGAGCATTTTATTTGTCTTCCACTGGTTCCCCCGGATTAATGAACCCTGCTTACAAGTCTGGATGAACAGCCATAATTGGTTTAACCATTACACAAGCCTCTGATCTCAGCGCTGTACAGTCATGAGCCCCTTCCAAAAACATCCGAGGGAAGGAGCACAGCAAAGGAATTCAAAGGAATTGAGGTCTCCGGTTTAATCTGATTAACGCGACTGTACATCAAGAAATAAATAGGAAAAAATATAGGAACATAAGCAGAGCTACTAAGCCAGCAGGAGAGCCAGGAAAATGCCCCAAAGTGGGTGCTACCCCCGTCACCACCAGGACTGTTTGGACCATTAGGAGACACTTCCATCAAAAAAAGTATTTTTTTTTTCCTGGAAAAAATTTTTTAGACTTTTTGGCAATATTTTTCTTTATTTCATTGGTCCTATGACATTTAAAAATATATATAAATTCTTGCCCTTCTCTAGCTGTGATAATAAAGAGATAAAACTCCTGAATAGTAGGTCAGACTATTCTCCATTTACTGCGGCTGCTGCAAGAAATGCCTATCTGCATGCAGTCTCATTACACAGAGTAGGTAATGACATTCTGATTGCCCTATTGTTCTTTGAACAGGACTAGATAAAGATTAGACTAGATTAAGTGGGCAATGACAAGAGAAATACATGAAAGAATTAGGGGTTAACTTTTTTCTGTACTATGGGTGTTTATGTAAAGGGAACCTGTCACGTAAGTGATGTCACCTTTGCTGAGGGCAGTACAAGCTAGTGTCAGACCGCTGTTTCCAGCACTGTGTCCCTTATTCTGTAAGATGCAGCAGTTTCAGAGTATTTAAGGCTCATATCTGCAACAGGTGTTAGCCCCGCCCACCAACAGCTAGAATCGCCCACCTTCTCATAAATAAGCTGGACTCGTCTCTGGCAGGACAGGCTGCGAACTGCCAGATCTAGTATTAAATGCTCTGAAACTGCTGCATCGTACAGAACTAGGAACACAGCGCTGGGAACAGCAGGTCTGACACTAGCTTGTGCCGTCCTCAGCAAGAGGGGCATAATCTATGTGACAGGTTCCCCCCCCTCCCACACTAATTCCTCCCGCCCCTGCGCCAGGTCCTGTCACTAATTTTCTGCATATTCCACATAGCTCCCGTCCATCTCCTCAGCAGTCACTGCACAATGAAAATCAGAGCTGACAAATTTTCTTTTTCAAAACCTCTCACCTCCGTATGACAGTGAAATACCTAACAAATAACAGTCACCAAATAATCCACCGATACATGGAGCAAATCTACCGGACGAAGGATTGTTACTGAAAAAACTCCTACAAAACCAAGACCCAAAACTATTACTACTTAAGGATCAAATAATCCTGCCAGACCCTGACCGAATGCAACCCCCACATGTGACTATCAGCTGTACACAGGCTCTGATTACATATACCATCGCCATACAGTGACCAGATAGTGGTAGATACTAGTTGTATGTAGGCTCTGCAGAAATATAAGTGATTACACTGCAGTTACATTTAGTGACTCACCGGAGACGTCTTTTCTGAACAGCGTCGTTCACTTTCCCTTCTCTTCTCCATCCGGTCCACACCTTCATGCTGATTTCTCCCGGCCAATACTTGTCCCTGAGGATTTGGACACAAATATCTTAGAATCCTCACATTTCCAGCAACTCCTTACTTATAGGTCTATAAGTCCCCGTAGTTAGACAGGTATATATGTCCCCTCAGATAGGAAGCTATATATGGCCCTGCAGTATATATTGCCCCCTTAGACAGGCAGGTATATAAATATGGGGGCACTGAGGCAGGTATACAGGGACACACAGGCAGGTATATAGAGATAGGGGCTCAGGCAGGTGTATATAGGGGCTCAGGCAAGTGTATATAGGGGCACACAGGCAGGCATATAGAGATAGGGGCTCAGGCAGGCGTATAGATATAGGGGCTCAGGCAGGCATATATAGGGGCTCAGGTAGGCATATATAGGGGCTCAGGCAGGCATATAGAGATAGGGGCTCAGGCAAGTATATAGAGATAGGGGCTCAGGCAGGCATATATAGGGGCTCAGGCAGGCATTTAGATATAGGGGCTCAGGCAGGCGTATATAGGGACTCAGGCAGGCATATATAGGGGCTCAGGCAGGCATTTGTATATAGGGGCTCAGGCAGGCATCTGTATATAGGGGCACTCTCAGGCAGGCATTTGTATATAGGGGCACTCTCAGGCAGGCATCTGTATATAGGGGCACTCTCAGGCAGGCATCTGTATATAGGGGCACTCTCAGGCAGGCATTTGTATATAGGGGCACTCTCAGGCAGGCATTTGTATATAGGGGCTCAGGCAGGCAGGTAAAAATAACAACATTCATACTCACCTTACCTGCTTCCCGGCCGCGCTCTCCTCTTCGGGCCTCTTCTTTACCGGCAGCGCGCTCCTCCGGCAGCTCCTCAGGCGCACCGTCTATGACGCGCTGTGCGCCCGAGGAGAGGCAGCGTCGCGATGAACTCACTTCATCGCGACGCTGCCAGCTGAGCGCACGGGGCCGCGGCGGTCCTCAGCGCTATGAAGACCCGGGGGGCCCCCGTGTGTCGGCCCGACACGTCCCTGCGGAGCGGGAAAAGCCCTCTCTGCCCCGCAGAAGCCCGCACTGCAGTGCGTCTTGGGGGACGCCCCCTACTGAAGGCCAGGGGTGCTCCGGCCCAGGGCAGGGGTCGGGGCCCGGGAGGCTCAGGGCCCCTTCTGCCCCCTTGGGGGACAGGCAAGGTAGGCCCCTGGGCTCCCTCCCTGCCACCCGTCGTCCCGGCCCTTAAAATTTTTCATCAAAAAATAGTCATTTTTAAAGTCCATTTTATTTTTTTTTTTTTTTTTTTTAAAAGTTTCAATCACTTTCAATATTTTTTAAAAATTCTTAAGTTTTTGGCAGTTTTTTTTTTGGGCCCCATACCCTTTGTTTTGGGCACTTTAAACAGCATAGAAGATACTTTCAGCAGCTTCATGCATAAGGAAACTAAGACTGACCAGTCCCACGACTTCAAAAGGAGATTTTCTAGTCATCTCGTGACCTGGAAGAAGTCACTGTGCGGGGAAAGGGAAAGGGGAATGTAATATCCCCTCTTGTGACGGTGGTCCTTTTAAATCTTTCCACTGGTGTGTCCTTTCATTTTGCCCTTTTTGTGCTGATAATGAGCAACAACTGGAATTTTTGTACAGAACGGGAAGTGTCAATTTTACTAGGCATGGCAAAATAATACTGGGGACTTAAAAAATTTATTAAAAAAATTGAAAGTGATATAAATATAAAAAAAATATAACTAAAAATTCTTAAGAATTGTTGAACATAAAAAGGAGTTAAATAATAAGTCTTTTTGATGCACTTTCCCCTTAAGAGATAACGGAATAATCGGCTCCTTGTCTTCCCAACTTTGTTCTGTAACCAGGGAAGGGCAAGCATTTGAAGGCCCTTAAATTTTAATTTAAGGTTTCTTTTGCAATCATTCCGGCCCTGAAATGCCTGACTGTCAGAAGTGATCTGTAAATAGAATAGAAAATCATTATAAATCCATATCTCTAGAAGAGAAATCAATTCTGCGTTGCTGCCAACAGATGTACAATGTGTTCTTCGCATTCAGACATAGATCACAAAGCTTATGAGATAGTTATCCTATCCAACTTCATAATTATGCTATGCGCCTTTAAAGAAGAACCCTGCTTACCCCATACCTGTTTGCAAAATGTAGGTCAGGCTAGGGGGTTTTGTTTTGGACCCTTTTTCCCTTTTTTTAAAACTTTAACAAAAAAACCCCCATTTCTTTTGGGGGGCACATGCATGTTCTCTGTCAAAAAACATCGCTGCCTTTAGGGGTTGGCCCCAGCGCAGCAGCTTGCTAGCATAGGGATCGTACCCAACACCTTTCCGGGGCAGTTTTCTGCCCTTGGGTGGCCAAGGACCCCACCCCCCCTGTTTAAAAACCCCTTTTATGCTGCAGCCATGACCACGCATGACAAAGGGGGTTCCCCCCCCCAATCACTCACCCAAAACTCGCGGCCCGATGGGGCCTGGGGAATACTTATAAAAAACCTTTGGGGGTCAATACCCTAGACTTCTGTAAAAAGCCAACTGCCCCGCTCAATACAGACAGCAGCGTTTCAACTACAAGAAATAAACTAGACAGGGGTTGGGAAAAAAAAAGGGGATATTAGGAAACAGGGCAGTATAAGGCAACGGCATATTTGCTAACAGGGCTGGTATATAGTAGACAGGGGATTATATAGCAGACAGGGGGAGTATAAAGGGAACAGGGTTGTTATAGCTAGACAGGGCGGTAATAGCAACAGGGGAGTATATAGGTAGATATACCAAAATCACGACAAAAACCTAAAGGGCAATACGGAATTTTTCATATTACAAAAAAATCAAATGAAAAAAATAAACAAATCCACAAATTTTAAAAAATAACTTTTAAAAATTTCTTTTGTTAAAAACTAAAACCATCCAAAAATACCAATAGGAAACATAACAAATTTAAACACTATGGTTAAGGGACCCCTTTTTTAGGGTTCTATTCATAACCAAATCATACTAAATCTCCTGTCAATCGGTAATGTCCCGTAAGGGCGGCCCAACACAAAAAGCTCACCCTACTCAACCACAGGGGTTTCCCCTTTGTTATCAAAGGTTAGGGGAAATTTTGGAGGCAATAATATTTAAATTTATAACTTTTTTTTGAAAACAAATTTAAACAGCGAATTTTTTATATTAAATAGACTCATACTAAAGATCACATATACATTTTATAAACCCTAAACCACATCGCTAGACTGTATCCTTGGGCCCTAACATTATCTCAAAAATCTATGTTTAGTTTTTTTAACCGCCAGTCCATTCTTAATACAAACCCAGCCTAAAGATCTCAATACAAAAAACCCCAAAACAACCTGATCTTATTCCTTTTCTTCCACGTGGGCATTTTTTACCTGCTGCCGGTACCTGACAAGGCATTGAAGCCTAATGCTGACTGAACGAAAGAAACCCCTGTGAACCCCCGGGTATATTGATAGAAAAGAGGGGGGGAGAAATCGCGGGGTGAGGAATGAAGAATGAAGACCCAGGTTGTATTGTGTTTTGAATGAGACTTAGATCTGGGTTGTTTTTAATGAATAAATGCGGGATGTATTAAAACAAACATAGAGTTGAATCAATGTATACTGGCCTATAAAACAGCAGCGATGGGGTTTTGTTTGTATACAAAGGTATATTGATCTTTAGTGTGGTCATTTTTAAATATAAAAAATTGTGATATTTTTATTCGAAAAATTTGAAAAATTAAAAAAATTGCCTACACACCATTCCCAAACCCTTTCTAAACAAAAAGGGACCCGTGAGTATAGAGAGGGGGGGACTTTTTTTGGGGGGCCCCTTATCGGGCGATTATTTATTGACGGGAGATTAAGTTGACAGGTTTAAAAGAATGAATCCTAAAAAGGGGGCCCCTTAAAACCAAGTGAGAATTTTAGTCTTCACTTTGGGAATTTATAGAGAGGGTTTTTAAATTTTTAACAGAATAAAAAAAAGTTAATTTAGAATTTTGGGTTTGTTTTAGTCTTTTTTTATGATTTTTTAGCATAACCACCCTTCTAGTAAACCAGCCCTATTAGCTAACTGCCTGTTTTTCTAATAATAAAACAGCTTTTTTTTCTATGAAAGGTTTTTATTTGCAAAAAGTTTTTCAGCGTATTCTAAGCATTAATTTGTAAACAAAGTGTCAAAATTGTTATCCCATAATGGGATTAAAAAAATAAATAAAAACTTAAAGAAGTGGGAAAAAAACCTTTAAATAAATATTAATATTTAATAAAAGAAATATTGTAGATACATTACATATTAAAAATAAAATAAATCACCCAATGGTAATACCTGTAGAATAAAACTAACAGGTTATTTATTGAGAATTGTGAATAGTGTAAAAAATTATTTAAAATATAAAAAAAAAAACACAGTCATTTATATATCCTCAAACTATACAACTTCTCCTGCATAAAACAAGTCCTCATACAACTGCATCACTAAATTAATGTCATTATAGTTTGATCGAAACTATTCAACAATTTTAAAATTAGTAAACTCCCGAATTTTAAATTCGAACGAACCGAATATTTTACTGTTCTTCGATAAAAATTCTAGTTCTACGCGCCATTTTCAGTTTTTGTTTTCAAAGGCTTTTCTGCACTTTTTGGGGCACCATCCAATCCCCCTTTTTTTCCCTTTTATTTGGGCCCATCCAATAAACCTTTTCCTGCGCTTTTGGCGCCATCCCAATCACCTTTTTTTTTGCATTTTTTGGTCCCAACCAATCCCCTTTCTGCATTTTTGGCTCCATCCAATAAACCTTTGGGGCCCTTTTGCGGCCACCCAATCACCTTTCTGCACTTTTGGGGCACCCAAATCCAATCACCTTTTCTGCACTTTTGGCGCACCCAAATTTCACCTTTTTTGCACTGTTGGACCATCCAATCACCTTTCTCCCTTTTTGGGGCGCCACCCAAAATTCATTTGCAGAGAAACAGATAAGTGTAAAAAACATCATCACTGAGGGTAGGGTTTCTCTTTGGCTACAAAATCACATGCCTTTAAAAAAAATATTTCACTGAAAACCCTTTTGTGAAAAAACCATGGTATATCGACAAAATTTTAAAAAATTTAATTTGCTGTCTGGGGAGAAACTATTTTACAGTTGGTTTTTCCCGGGGATTCTAAATACGGAATACACCAAAAAACCAAACCCAAAAAAACTTTTTTGGCTGGTAGCTTTGGCCTAAGAGTGCTCGTTGCACTAAAACCTTGCGGGGGCGAAAGAACCCTGCATAAAAAAGGTCCCTTTTCAGTTTTACACGGGTTCCAACCCGGGAACTTTTTTTGGGTTTAAAAATTTTCCGAAACCCAAAATTTTTTTCTGAACCCAAACGCAACCAAAACCCAAATTTTGGGGTAAAGAAAAAGGGGTTTTTTAAAATTTTGGACTTTTTTTTTAAAGGGGTTAAAATTTACCTTTCCAAGCATTGATTTTGGGTTTAAAAGAGCCCCCCCCCATTGTGAAAAATTCCAGTGAAAGTTCGACCAAAATTGCCCCATCGCACTTCTTTTTCCCAAAAAAAAAATTTTTTAAAATTAAAACCAAAGAAAAGGGGTTTTGTCTCCCTCCCTTTATTGCTGTTTTTTAAAGTTAAAAATTCTTGCAAAAACCGTCACTTCAATAAATGTCCTTTTAGCAGGGGCCCCTACCTAATCTGAGATATCTCCTTTTTTTCTCATTTTGCAATAATTTTACAAAACCTGCGGGGGGTCCCCCCAAAAAAGGGCTGCCACACGGGTTGCAATTTTTTTTACAGACCTGTTCAATCTCACATGATGGGCTTCCACACTGGGCCCGCAAAGTAAAACATGGTGTCCGAGCAGCCCCATAAACTGAAAGGCCATTAGAAAGCAGTAAAAAAAAGCCCCTAAATTTCAAAAAAAAACCCACATAATAAACAGGACTGGGGTAAAGATGAATCAATGTAGTATGACAATCCCCTTTAAAGTTAAAATGTTTTTTGGGGGGGAAGAAAACCTCTAAAACACAGCAAAAACCATAACCCCAAACTTAGGGTTATGGTTGATTTTTTTGTCAATTTTGTCAAAATTTGATTTGGTTAGAAACCAAGGGCGATATGTATGATTTTTGCCATTTAAAAAAAAAATTTTCATGTGGTTTTTATAAAAATTCGAATGTCCCTTTTTTTTATAAACCTTTCTACTGTGGGTCGTAAATCATGCACATTCAAGCGTTTAAATGACACTTCGGGCCCTCAGGAAAACTCCCCTTGAAATTTGCTCTACTTGTTTCCAGCGAAAGGGCCCCCCTGGAAATGCCAAAATGAAGCTTTTAAACCCAAAAGTTTTCAAACAGTTGTAGTGCGCCGCCCCCTGAAAGGCCCCCCGCGAAACCGGCGCAATCCCCAAGGGCGCTCTGAAATTTGCGCCGGATACTGGCGTTTCGGGCAATGTAAAATGTTTCATACATTTTTGCCCCCGATTGTATCGGTAAGATTTAGGTCTAAAACTGGCTCCCAAGACAAATACAAAACCAACAAAATCGATTTTCCAGGGGGGTCCCATCCATTTTGCTGTTGATGTGATGGTGCCGCTCACCAGATCAGATTGTGGGTGCTCAGAGGAAAAGCCCATGGGCCCGAAATCCATTGTGTAGAAAGTCCACAACACACCTTCTTAGTAGAAAGGTAATATTTATTGAAAAAATATAAAATCAGGTACAAGTGATATACAGCTCTCCTTGTAAATGGTACGCATTAGAGACATTAAGAAATAACCCCACGGCCCGATATTTTGGCCACACTGGCTTTCATCCCAAGGGACCAAAGTAGTGGATCCAATAGCAAAATAACTATTCTTTGCCAAAAAAGGGAAAAAATACCCTTGTAAAACCTGAAATCAAAAAAAAAGGGAAGACCTCAAAATAACTTTTAATAAAAAATCTAAAAAAAAGGGCCAACCTACAAAATAACAATATTCCAGTTTACACAGACAAAAACCCCCATTAAAGGAAAAAAAAAACCCCAAAAGATAGGGGATCTACAGTATATACTATCCCTACCTACACAATACAGGTGATCACCCATAAAAGGGTCCCTAAGCCCTACAAAAAACTAAATGACCCTAAAAAATCCGGAAAAATTGGAAATAAAATACTATAAATTTTAAAATTGGGAGTAGTTCACACGGATTACTATGAGGGGTTTTTGGTTTGGTTTTCGGAGAATTTCTGCTCCCAAAACCTCGCCTGAAACATGTTTCTTCAAAGGGGTTTTTACCCCATGTTCACAGTTTTTTTGGAGAGGTTTTCGGAGCGTTTCCACGTCCAAAACGTTCCAAAACCCCCAACCCTTATGTAGTTACACACACGAGGTTTTTACCGTTTTTGGAAGCACGAAAAAGATTGTCATGTAAATTCTTGAAGAAATGTTTTGGGCGTTTTTTTTTGGCATGGTTTTTGTTCTGGATATTAATTTGTATGGGTGGAAACCTTGTCAAAAACCACATCCAAATAAGCCGTGTGAACATGGCCCCTTTGAGATTTTTGGGGAGGTTTTGGGGGGTTTTGGGAGGTTTTTGCAAAAGGGTTTTTTCCCATACAAAAAATAGCCAGGGCAAAAACGCAGCGAAAAGTGCCAAAAAATGCACCGAAAAAGCACCAAAAACCTTCAAATTGAAATTTTTCCTTCTTTTTAGCGCTTCCAAAGAAGGAGTAATTTTTAACGACAAAAAGAGGTTTTACATAGGGAAACAAAATTTAAAAGAATGGGGACGTTTTTGAAACGTTTTTAAAGGGTTTTGGGGAGGAAACGCTCCGAAAAACCGTCCAAAACCACTAAAAAAAAGCCGGTTTTAACATGGCCTTAATTTTATAAAATGTATGAAAGTGCTGTAAAAAAGTATTACAATGCTGCAAAAAAAAAAAAAAAAAAAATTGAAACAAAAATAAAGCTAAGAATAAGTGAGCTGGGTTTTACACTTCGATCTATTCTATAATAAATTAATTTTGTCAATCATAGAATATATCATAGAATATAAGCTTGGAAACATAACCCTTCTATATGAAGATGAAGTATGCAGGGCTCCGGCTATAGATTGACTCCTGGTTTCCATAACAATGAGGCTCATTTGCTCCTGCATGTCATTCCCACAGTGTGGGTCATTAGCGCGTCGCCTTGTATCATTGCAGTGGACGTCTATGTGTTTACTCATATGAGCAGCAGATACGGTTGCACTCCCTGTGATTCGGGAACATGGATTGTGATACGATGCATTAATGTAAACAGTCTGGGATTTGACTGATTAAATGATTGCAATTTGTCGCCTGCTGATCCCAGCTGCATTTCAGGCTTTGTAGATGAGGAACTTAAAGGAAAACTCCAGAAGAAATTTCTCATCCAGTGTTTTACTTTGTGTTTCTAACCCTTCTAATGTTAAAGGCTTTGGGCGACATGTATGAATTCGAATGCGTACTTTTTGTTTACTTGGCGCCGACACCCCAGTTCTAAAAATTAAAGAGTGTAGAATACGATAGATTTTTGGGCATTAAAAACTTAATCCCTTTAAACTTTTTTGGGGCCCCATAGAGTGTAATCGCCAAACGGGCCACTAATTCTAGTAATGCGCCAAAAATCTGTCGTATTTCTACACTTTCTATATCTATTTAAAATTGGTGTCGGCATCAAGAAAAAAAAAAAGTACCATTCGTTTTTATCAGTCGCCCTTTAAATTTTTCAATGTGTTTATGAGATTCTGAAGTGAGAATACGACAGATTTTTGGCGCATTACATAGACTTAATCGCCCTTTTTGGGGCATTAACTCTATGCCCATACAAATTTTGCCGCTTTAAACTCATGTAATGCGCAAAATTTTTCATACTGTCGTATTCTACACTCTTCTTTTTAGAACTGGATTGTCGGCGCCAAGTTAAAAAAAAGTACGCATTCGAATTCATAATGTGCCCTTTTTTTTTTTTTTTTTTTTTTTTTTTTTGGGTTTTGAGTATGGTTTATCAATGAGCAGTGAGTGCCCATTGTCTTTTTTCCACTACATATGTTATCTATGTTTCTATAAAGACATACACTGGTCCTGCAACATATATTGGTTCTGAAAAAACCCTTGTAGTTTGAAACTATAAATCTATAAAAACTGGTTTTTGTTTTTGAAAACCCCAAAAGTCTCCCAAAATAAGCTAGATGGGGATTAAGAAAACAAAAACCATACTGATCCCGATAAGCGCCTCCTTTCATATACACAGAAGAGCAGCAGAAGCTGGAAATACTACTATGATGAGGTGAGTCATGGGCTTTATACACAATAACCAGAAAACAGGGGCCAAAAGGGGCTGTTTTTTTTTGGTCCCTGTAAAGAGCATACGGGCTGTGTCTGCATGTATTGTAAAACGGTGCTACCAGACCGCCATTCACTGCATGCCCTCAATAATACATTTAAGAGTGTCAGGACATTTTATTGCATGACTGTAAGAGGGTATGATGCCATTTACTGCATGCACCCCACTAATACATGTAAGAGCAGTCAGGGCATTAGTACCCCACTGTACTGTAGAGAGGCGTATAGCCCCCATTCACTGCATGCACCCCACTAATAATGTAAGAGCAGTAAGGAATGTAGTACCGCCCCTTTTTTGTAGAGAGGCGCTATAGACTGCCAATATTGGAGCCCCCTCATAATACTGCAAGGGGGCAGTACGGACATTATACTGCACTGTACTGTAGAGAGGGGCTATGACCGCCAATCATGCTTTCACCTCACTAATTGTAGAGCGTAAAGGGCTTAGCAACCGCACTGTAAAAGTAACAGGAAAACTGCCGTCATTGCATGCCTTTTTAAAAAAAATGATTTTCAAGAAAATTTTCTGATCTTGATTGGATTTTTCCATTAATTACATCTGATGCAGTATAAACAGCATGTTTGACTGTCCTAGGAAAAGACCGTTTTATTTGACAAAATTTATCCTGGGCCATGGGAAAATTTTGCACTTTTTGGGGTATTGAATATAAGGCTCGTTTATTTCTGCTCAAAGGTTCGTTTGGGGCCTATCACAGAGGTGGTTCGGATCTTATACTGCCCAAAATGTACAAATTTAGTGAGAACTGATAGCAAGAGGCATTCATAGTCAGAATGTACGAGCTGTAAATGGGCCCAAGTAACAGCTCTACTGGGGGCCCCCAAAGGGTCACCCATGGTGGCCCCCCAAAAAAACGCTCCATGGGGGCCCCAAGAACAGTCCAGGTGGCCCCAAGAATCACTCCCTGGTGGGGCCCCAAGGATCAGCCCGGGGGCCCCCCGGATCAGCCCCTGGTGGCCCCAAAATCGTACAGGTGACCCCGGCATTCGTGAGTCCTAAGTACGACACCCCTGGTGGGCCCCATAAATCAATTCCACTGGGGGGCCCTCAAAAATCAGCTCCACGGTGGCCCCCAAAAATCACTCCCCTGGGGGGCCCCAAAAAATCACTACAATGTGGGCACCAAAAAAATATCTCCACTGGTGGGCTCCAAAACCTCCCCTGGGGAGCCCCAAGACAGCTCCCCTGGTGGGGCCCCAAGGGGTCGCTCCACAGGGGGCCCCCAAATTTTACTCCCAAAGGGGGACCCCCAAGAATCAACTCCACTGGTGGCCCCAAGAATAAACCCCACTGGGGCCCCCAAGAATCAGTCCACTGGTGGCCCAAGAACCTCCACTGGTGGACCCAAGAATCCTCCATGGTGGGCCCCAAGAATCAGCCCCAATGGGGGGCCCCCCAAAGAATCAGCTCACTGGTGGGCTCCAAGAATCAGTCCACTGGGGGCCCCCCAAGAATCAGCTCCCTGGTGGGCCCCAGAATCAACTACTGGTGGACCCAAGAACAATCACTGGTGGACCCAAGAATCATCTCCACTGGTGGACCCAAGAATCAACTCCATTGGGTTTGCCCAAGAATCACTCCACTTGTCCCCCAAAGAATCAGCTCCCACAGTGGACCCCAAAATCCCTCCACAGGTGGACCCCAAAGAATCCCCTCCCTGTGGCTCAAGAATCACCCCACTGGGGCCCAAGGATCAGCTCCACGGTGGCCCCAAAGAATCAGCTCCACTGGTCCCCCAAAAAGAATCAGTCCACGGTGGCCCCAAAGAAATCACTCCACGGGTGGCCCAAAATCAGCCCACTGGGGGGCCCCAAGAATTCAGCCCACTGGTGGGCCCCAGAATCAGCTCCACGGGTGGCCCAAGAAATGCTCCACTGTTGGGCTCCAAGAATCAGCTCCAGGGGTGAGCCCCAAAAATTTTCAGCTCCATGGTGGGCCCCAAGAATCAACTCCTGGTGGACCCAAGAATCAACTCCACTGTGGCCCCCAAAAATTTCATCTCCACTGGTGGACCCAAGAATCACTCCATTGGTGGCCCCAAGAATCAACTCCACTGTTGGGCCCCCAAGATCGCTCCACAGGTGGCCCCAAAAATCCACTCACATGGTGGACCCCAAATCCCCTCCACGGGTGGCTCAAGAATCAGCTCCACTGGTGGCCCCAAGGATCAGCTCCACTGGTGGCTCAAAGAATCAGCTCCACTGGTGGGCCCCAAGAATCAACTCCACTGGTGGACCCAAGACTCATCTCCACTGGTGGACCCAAGAATCATCTCCACTGGTGGACCCAAGAATCAACTCCATTGGTGGCCCCAAGAATCAACTCCACTGTTGGGCCCCAAGAATCAGCTCCACAGGTGGACCCCAAGAATCCCCTCCACAGGTGGACCCCAAGAATCCCCTCCACTGGTGGCTCAAGAATCAGCTCCACTGGTGGCCCCAAGGATCAGCTCCACTGGTGGCCCCCCCAAGAATCAGCTCCGCTGGGGCCCCCCCCAAGAATCAGCTCCACTGGTGGGCCCCAAGAATCCGCTCCACTGGTGGGCCCCAAGAATCCGCTCCACTGGTGGTCCCCAAGAATCACCTCCACTGGTGGCCCCAAGAATCAGCTCCACTGGTGGTCCCCAAGAATCACCTCCACGGGTGGCCCCAAGAATCAGCGGCACTGGTGGGCCCAGAATCAGCTCCACTGGTGGCCCCAAAAATCAGCCCCATGGTGGGCCCAAGAATCAGCTCCACTGGTGGCCCCAAGAATCAGCTCCACTGGTGGCCCAAAGAATCAGCTCCACTGGTGGGGCCCCAAGAATAAGCTCCACTGGTGGCCCAAAGAAACAGAGCCACTGGTGGCCCCAGAATCAGCTCCACTGGTGGACCCCAGGCACCTCAATCTGACACCACTTGCTAACTCTCACTGAAATGTTGAGAGTGAATAAGAAATTTCTGCACAAAAGAAACGGTGAGGTGACAAATTCAGCTCTACTATATCTGTGAAGCCCGTGTCTCATTGTATTTATTAAAGTCATATTGCTCAGCACACAGAGTAGCCCAAGGGTTGCATTTGATCCCTACATGCTTTGTCATCAATCCTTCGCTTTTAAAAAAGCAGTAACCTAGATGACAGAGATTTTAAGGAACTACGTACTACAGCTGTGATACAAGCCAATGATGCCAAGCATTTCTAGTGGAGCTCTATGGGAATTGTCAGAGTCCCTAAATATAGTCCTGTATATTGGTTTTAAATACAGTTCATTATATCATATAATTGCAGTATAATAACAGCCATTAAATCATGAATATTGGCATGCTATCATATTCACAAAGTAACCTAGGACTGCCCTGTCTTTCTCCAGGTTTTCATACAATTTACCCAATTTATATAGTTCTATAGGTTAAATAGATGAAGAAAAGCAGACTTTGTGGTTTGCACAGTTCGTGGTGACTACAAAATGGGTTTGTTTCACTAGAACTTAAAGGGGTTTTGCCACCATGTAATGTTGACGTGGGATCCTCCAAAATGGGTATTTAATCACTTTTCTAAATATAGGTGATTACAAAAAGTGAAGCCTGTGAGAGTAACAGCATTGCTCAGTCCCCCTTAGTTTCCTGACAGTTTACATTAGACACGACCAGGACACTGACAGGAGCTGATCTGGTCGCGCTTGCATGTTTGCACTTCTTATCTGATGGCCGGGAACATGAAGGAGATTGCAAGGGGCTGGGGAGAAAGTGCAGTGTGTGAGGCTGTCTGCTGTATAGAGAGTCCACTGGTTGTAATGCAATTATTTGAGTAAACATTGCAGACACTCCCTTCTTCCTTGCTCTCTGCTCACCCCTCTCCTTCTTCCCTGTGACTCAGCATGCTTTGTTTATATTCTCTCCTGAGCAGATAAGAGGTAAGGAACTCACTTCATGGCAAAACTCCTTTAACTTATTGCATTATCTAAATTAAGGGAAGCATCATGAGTCATCTCCATAGAGCTGAATGATACATTACTTTTGGATATGGGATGAACCTTCTTTCCACCTAATAAAATCCAAACTTCCATAAACATAAAGTCCTGGAATAAACAGAATATTTTTGGTGTCTAAATGGCCACAACTTTATTAACATAACAGGAGTACAACAAATACAGAAGAAGTCAAATGACGTTCTGGGCCATTGTATGAGATTCACAGCTGTCTGACATACAGCACCCGGGCAGACAGCAATAAAAGTATGGCACACTCTGACTGTCATTCTAGCACAGCCAGAACACTTTAGGGGCACTAGTGACCCTAATGTAGATGCTCACTCCTGCTTAACCACTGTGCCCGCCCCTGGATTACATTACCACTACACCATGCTTAAAGGGGTTGTCTCATCTCAAAGTTTCATTGGATGCATGAATGAAATAGAGCTGCTTTGCTCTGTCACTTCCTGGTCAAGCTGTCTGTAATTAGCATATGAGCTCCATGTATTCAGACTTCTGCTAATTAGATAAATCTCCTGCTGTCAGGACCAGGGAAGCTTCTGAGGTAAAGTAAACAGCAGTAATTACTGGCTTTTGTCTGAGAGATCAGATAACAAACAAGCTCTCACTATCTGGAGTTCTGTGCTGTGTGCTGATCTGTGTGATGATGTCACTCCCTGCTATCAGATAGAACAAACAGGGGAGAAGGAGTACACAGGTCAGTCACTTGGGAAACCAGAGAGAGCACAGAAGGTGATAAAATCACTTGTAGCTCCTTAACAAAAAAAAAAATGAACAGCGCAATATATTTGGAAAACATCTTCATTTAGTGTTCCCTACATGTTGAAAGCTAATCTTTGAAGCGAAACAACCCCTTTAAGGCTGACCACTTCCAAAGCTCAGCCGCTTCATACCAGGAGGTTTAACATACTCTATTAGTTAAAATTAGTCCACCATAACTTGGCCTGCAACCTCCACCCGACTCCTCAACTGCAACATAAAAGCTGTGGCAGTTTCTAAATCATATCATGATACATGTGGAGTCTATTTGTATAAGAAAGTGTCCCATGTAAATATATTTCTATTTTTATTATTTATCTTTTTACTTATTTTTTACCACCTGCTATAATGCCTTGAACATATAATTTGGAAAAATAGAAATTTCCAGGAAACAAAACATGAAAATGAGGCTAAACATAACGAATTCCCAACTCACGCAGAGTCATCCCACAGCACTCAGGAGAGGAAGGATTCCTGTGGAGGAAGCCGCCAGGAGTCATGGCTGAAGGAGTGCCATTGCCTTGGGCTTAGAAGGATTTTTCAAATATGCAGGTCAAAAATAAGCATATACAATAATACAGGCATCATAATATAGGTAATAGCTAAATACAAGCTTCAACGTTGGGGTGGATGAGAGGGAAAGATTTCCTCCAGTTATTCTGGTGAGAGGAAGAGAAAGAGAAGACAGGAAGCAACATACTTTCTTAAATGACCATCCTCTTCCTAGTAAAACACTTTACACCCACATACTGCTATCTCACAGTAAAATGCTATGCAACACATACAACCTCCTTACATTAACACACTACTCCCTGACTGGGACAAGGTATTTTGGTGCCTCAGGCAAATAAGACATATAGCCCCCCCCCCCCTCCCCACCACCACCACCACCTCATGGAAAATTCAGTTTACACCATATTTCCTTGCACCCCCTTCCTGCCTGGGGTGAGGTGGTGCTCTCAGTGGTCACAACCTTGGCTACCTGTCATCCCAGCCTTGCAATACACGCACCCATACTCCCCTCCTCACAGTAAAAAACTATGTACGCCCATACTCCCCTCCTCACAGTAAAAAACTATGTACACCCATACTCCCACGCTTACAGAAAACCACTGTGCACACGTATACCTCCATCTTCATACTTAAACACTATAGAACACATACTACCCCCTCACAGTAACACACTACGCACACCAATACTTCCCTCCTCACAGTAAAACACTATATATCCACATAGTCAGTTCTGAAAGTAAGACTCTATGCAACACAATAAAACATTAGCAACACATACTACTTCTTTACAGTAAAACACTATTCACATCAAAATAGTAAAACATTATAAACACCCATACTCCCCTCCTCATATTTAACCCCTTAAGCCCCAGGCTTGAAAAGTAGTTAATGACCAGAACATTTTTCCGTTTTTGCCTCCTTGCGTTTCAACAGTTGTAACTTTTTTATTTTTTCAATGACGCAGGTGTATGAGGCCTCGTATCATTCGAGACAAGTTGTACTTTATGGGGGAATAGTTTAAGTTCACTTATAAATAACTGCAGAATTAATTTTAAATAAGAAAAAAAAATTGTTTTTTTTTCCTACATTTTTTTTTTCACCATTCACATTTCATCCTTAATAATGTGTTAGATTAATTCTACAGGTTATTACGGTCGTGTGGATACCTAATATGTGTAGGTTTTTTTTTTGTGTGTAATGTATGCACATTTATTTTTTATTAAATATTTATTTTTATTTTATTATTTTTTTATTCATTTTTTTTTACACTTTTTATGTTTTTTACTTTTTTAACACTTAGTAATGTATTAGCATATTCAAATATGTTAATACATTATAATCTGTGTCAGACTGACACAGACAGTGATCAGGGCAGCATACAGTGTGTCCTGGTCAATGGTTTCATACACAGACAGCCCTGGGGCCCCTCTAGGTCCCCAGCGCTGACTGTGCAGCCGTTCCCCGGGCTCTGTCTGGTCACCGGGTGTTCCAATCACCCGACAGAGCAGGGAAACCCTTTGATTGCGCTGCGGTAACGCACCGCCGCAATCGAAGGGTTAAAGCTCCGGATTGCGGAGGCTTCCCCACAACCCGCTGCTCGCAGGAGATGCTCTGGGATCAGGGCTGCGTAGTACAGCCCCGATACCAGCGCAGCTGCGGCGCTGGGCGCCACAGACCCCGAAGTCTGCAGCGACGCCAAAAGACGTCGCTGCAGACGAACGACCCGCACCAGTTGACGGCAAAAGACGGTGCACGGTCGTTAAGGGGTTAAACACTATGCACACCCATAGTCCCCTCCTCACAGTAAAACACTATACATCCACCTAGTCACTTCTCAAAGTAAGACACTATGCAAAGCATACTCCCCTCCTCAAAATAAAACATTATGCAACACATTCTACCTCTTTACAGTAAAACACTATGCACATAAAAAAATCACTTCTCACAGTAAAACACTATAAACACCCATACTCCCCTCCTCATATTTAAACACCATGCACACCCATACTCCCCTTCTCACAGTAAAACACTATGCACACTCATACTGCCATTGTCACAGTAAAACATTATGCACACTCATACTCCTCTCCTCATAGTAAAACACTATGCACACACACATACTTCTTCTACTTACAGTCCTTGCTTTTATCTATACAACTGCATGAAAAGAAGCTAGAAAACTTGCTTAAATCCATACAACTATACAGACAACAGCTATATGATGATACAGGAGCCTTAGGTGTTCCCCCCCCCCCCCCCTCTACCAACCCCATGTCTCCCATTGATTTGTGCACTCCTGGGGATTTTTTAAAGTAGTTGTCCCATCTCACACATAGATGGCATATGTACATGCCATCAGGCTCGGACTGGCCCAAAGTGGAATAGGGGAAACCCCCGGTGTGCCCCTGAGCATGGTAGACCTGGAGTTGTTTTTAACTGCAAAAAAAAAGGCAAAAAAGCAGAGAGAAAGAGGCAAAAAGCAAGAGGCGGGGTATAGGAGGCAGGTACAGTCATTTACAGTAGATGTAGTGTTTTCCCCTAAGATAAACTCCACCGGTGGGCCCAGAAACAGCTCAACTGGTGGGAGCCTAGAATGAACTCCACCTTTGGGTCCTAGGTACCCCAGTCCAACACTACATGCCATGTCCCGAGTGACTGATAACCCTGTAGGTCAATAACAACTAAATTAATGTTCATTCATATGACAACGGGTCAGAGAGAGTGAAGGGACACATTCCAAAATCCCAGGTCAGTTTGCCCCAACCTTGACCTGCACGATCCTTTAAAGGGGTTTTGCCAAGAAGTGAGTTCCTTACCTAACAGGCTGATACTCCCCTCCTAAGGCTTGAAAAAAGGGGCGTTGTGTTTCTGTGTTTAAAAAAACATGTATCTCCCCTGTGACGTCATCGCTCCACCTCCCATGCACGCTCCTGATACTCTCTGTAGTTGAGTGAACTGTATTGTGCACAAGCTCTACGGATTTTGTTTCCCCCTCTTATCTGCTGAGGAGAGAAGATAAACTCCGAGCAGGCAGCATTCTTTCATTTGTTCACAAACTGATGCAGGGGGAGGTAGGAGGGCTCAGCAGGGAGCCAGGGAGCGTCTGCATGTTTACTCAGATAATTACATTACAACCAGTGGATTCTCTATACAGCAGACACAGGATCTTTTCTCCCCAGTCTCTTCAAAGCTCGTTCATGTTCTCTGCCATCAGTTAAGAAGTGAAAACAATGCAAGCGCGGCCAGGTCAGCTCCTGTCAGCTACTGGTCATATCTAATGTAAAGAGTCAGAAAACTAAGGGCATGTGAGGAAGGCTGTAGCTCTCACAGGCTTCACTTTTTTTAATTAAATATATTTAGAAAAGTGATTAAATAGCCATTTTGGAGGATCCCACGTCAACATTAGATCGTGGCAAAACCCCTATAAGTTTGTTTCACAAGAAAATAAAATCATAATAAGAACTCTGTACGGTGTACGTAATGCTCAACAAAACGGAGAAATTGTATTATCAATCCCAAAGTATACTGGGAATTTAAGGATCTGCAAAGAACAAATGCAAGGCACAAAGCAGCTGGAGTGGAGTAATTAGCATTTTGAATGTGTCTCCTTCATGACTGTCTCCATTTATGTCAAACGCTAGTTTGTTACATATAATAAACGTGATGAAGTGAGGCCAGATTGTGAAGATAAAATGACCCACAAAACAAAGAAGAAGGATAAAGTACCCAGGGCTTGGAAAGAAACAAAAACCTACGAAAATGACTTCAATCGGCTATTTGGTATCTAGAATAACCTGAGCTGACTATTACACCCCAGACACTTGGACATGTTTCCAACCCGTATCTTATAAATATTGGGGCAGGTTTATCACTAGTATTTAACTCTCAGACACTGTAAAGTTAAACTAGACAGTTTTACAATGCGCCAGGTGTATCATAGTGCTCATGAATCTGGTGTATTTTGGAACTTTCTACTGTAATCTTACACCACTTCTAAGTTGGCTTACATTATACCAATAAGGCTCTGTCTACCCTGCAGTGGACAAAAAACGACCTGAAAACCAAATCTTAAAAACATTCATAAAACTGAGTTTTTTGTCCCCTGCCTGTCAAAAGCAACTGAAAAAATATTGGTTTTTTGGCGAATTTTTGCATTTTTGGCACGTTTGTTATGCGTGTTTTATTTTCTTGTCTCCAAGTCTGGATTTAAATGTTTGCATATATCAAGCCATTGGATGTAACTACACCCTACAAAAGGGGATGTAAAGCACATTATTGCATTTATATGTAATCTTGTGTAACAAGCCGGGGTAGTGGATCCACTGTGTTCTCCCTTCTGTTCTATGGGAGTTCCCAGTACAGGGCCGCGCTGCGTTCTCTCCATTTTGTTCTATGGCATACATGCCAACTCTCCCGTTTTTGGCGGGGGGGTCCCGCTATTTGGGGTCCCCCCCCCCCCCCCCCCCCGGGGGGGTTGGCATTCCTCCCGCCGCCAGCAGGCGGCGGGGGTCCTTTAAATGACCGCGGCGCCGGAGTAGCGCTGGTGCGCTACTCTGGCGCCGCCGGTCCGTTCCCACAGGTGGGTGAAGCGGGCGCTGCGCCCGCTTCACCCGCCCGGAACCCCTCCCTGAGCAGGGAGGAGGCAGAAGGGATCGCTCCCTCCTGCCTCCTCTCCCTGTATGTCCGGCGCCGCTGTGCGCCGTACACACATGTCAGCGTCACAGAGGAAGTGACGCGCGGCTGCTCTCACTTCCCCTGTGACACTGCTGAGGAGAACGTCCGAAGCGGCCGCTCTGCAGGAGCCTGGTCAGGTAAGTGGATTTTATTATTTTATTTTTATTAGTTTTAGGGGGGCACTGTCTGGCTACAATGGGGGGTCTACCTGGCTACAATGGGGGGTCTACCTAGCTACAATGGGGGCAATACCTGGCAACAGAGGGGGCACTACCTGGCTAACAGAGAGGGCACTACCTGGCTAACAATGGGGGCACTACCTGGCTACAATGGGGGGCACTACCTGGCTACAATGGGGGCACTACCTGGCTACAATGGGGGCACTACCTGGCTACAATGGGGGGTCTACCTGGCAACAGAGGGGGCACTACCAGGCTAACAATGGGGGGCACTACCTGGCAACAGAGAGGGCACTACCTGGCTAACAATGGGGGCACTACCTGTATACAATGGGGGGCACTACCTGGCTACAATGGGGGACACTACCTGGCTACTAAAGGGGGTACTACCTGGCTACAATGGGGGCACTACCTGGCTACAATGGGGGCACTACCTGGCTACAATGGGGACACTACCTGGCTACTAAAGGGGGTACTACCTGGCTACAATGGGGGCACTACCTGGCTAGCAATGGGGACACTACCTGGCAACAATGGAGGCACTACCTGGCTAACAATGGGGGCACTACCTGGCTAACAATGGGGGCACTACCTGGCTAACAATGGGGGCACTACCTGTCAACAGAGGGGGCCCTACCTGGCAAACAATGGGGGCATCTACCTGGCAACAAGGGGGCACTACCTGGAAAGCAATGGGGGCCATCTACTGGCAACAAGGGGGCACTACCTGGAAACCAAAGGGGGCATCTACCTGGCCAACAGAGGGGGCACTACCTGGCAAACAATGGGGGCATCTACCTGGCAAACATTGGGGGCATCTACCTGGCTAACAAAGGGGGGCATCTACCTGGCTAACAAAGGGGGGCATCTACCTGGCTACAAATTGGCTCTACCTGGCTATAGAGATGATCTATTGGCTACAAGGGGCATCTACCTGCCTGTAAGGGGCACTACCTGGTTATGGGGGGCTACTACCTGGCTATAAGGGCATCTACCTGGCTTTCTTCCAAAGCCGTTATGCAGTTAGGTGGAGTGGGTGTGGCTTTTTAAACAGGCGTGGCATGCAGTCAATATGGGCGTGTCCATGCAAATTTTTGTCTCCTGCTTTTTCATTTTCAAAAGTTGGCAACTATGTTCTATGGGACTTCCCAGTACAGGGGAGCGCTGTGTTCTCTATTCTGTTTTGGGGAGTTCCCATCAGGGGAGCCTGTGTTCTCCATTTGATTATGGGATTCCCATACAGGGGGCCTGTTTTCTCCATGCCCTCTGGGGATTTCCCAGACAAGGAGCGCTGTGTTTCTTATTCTGCTAGGGGAGTTCCCAACAGGGCCGCGCGGGGTTCTCTCCTTTTTTTTCTAGGGGTGTTCCCCATTACAGGGAGAGCTGGTTTTCCATTCTGTTCTATGGGATTTTCCCCAGTACAGGGGAGCGCTGTGTTTAAATTTTTTTTCATGGATTTCCCCAGTACAAAGAGCGCTGTGTCCCGATTTGTTCTAGGGGATTTCCCCAATACGGGGGATTTGTTGTGTTTCTCCTTTCCCTTTTCCCATGGGATTTTCCCCATACGGGGGAGCGCTGTGTTCTCCATTTGTTCTAGGGGAGTTCCATACGGGGGGCGCGTGCTCCATTCTTTTCTAGGGGGTTCCCAGAAAGGGGGAGGCTTGTTCTCCATTTTCTAGGGGAGTTCCCAGTACGGGGGAGCGCTGTGTTTTCCCTTTCGCTCTAGGGGATTTCCCCAAAACGGGGGAGCGCTGTGTTTCCCCTTTTTCCCCTTTTTGGGAACCCCCCTAAGAGAGCGCTGTGTTCTCCATTCTCCTCTATGGGAGTTCCCAGTACAGGGGAGCGCTGTGTTCTCTATTCTATTCTATGGGAGTTCCCAGTACAGGAGAGCGGTGTGTTCTCCATTCTGATCTATGGGAGTTCCCAGTACAGAGGAGCGCTGTGTTCTCTATTCTGTTCTATGGGAGTTCCCAGTACAGGAGGGCAGAATGTTCGGCCTCACTCAGAACTCCCATGGCACAGAATAGACAGTTGTGTGCAAGTGTTACTTGCTCTACATTCTGTACAGAGACTTGTGGGGTCCCGAAATAGCTGTGGGTCTCAGAAGTGGGGTCTACTGTACTTTGATGACATATCCTATTGATTTGCCATCAAAGTTCAAGATCGGGGTCCTCTTTTAATTAAAAAACCACCTGCACTAAAAATGAAATAAAAAAATAATGCAGTGTGTGAACAGACAGAGGTCTTGCTCATCCCTCAGATCCTGATCCTGCAATAGACATAATACAATGCATCCGTTTTTTTCTGGAGTGTTTTCCCCCAATGCTACCAGTAGATACTTTTGGTAGCTCTGAGGCCATTCGGAGTTGCTCTTTGTTGCTCTATGTACAAAGCACATTGAATCCTCCAACAGGACACTGAAGAGGCGGCGGGCACCGTGTACACCGGGCTAATAACACTTCTTGCTTATTTCCTAGGAGCCTTATTCTCCCCATATCTCATCTCAAGATGGGCGACATTAAGATGCATTGTTTATTTTCCCTCTGCCTTGAGTTGGTCTCAGTAAACTTGATAGAGAATTATGAACTTTCCAGAAATTTATGGGTAATATAGAAACAGCATTGCTTTCAGCAGAGATTTCAGGACACATAAATTTTTGGATTGAGCAGATTTATGGCATCTAAATCCCTTTGAAGTGTACTATATACTTTCAGAAAATATATCAGGGATCATTCGGAAAAAGTGCTACGGCTTTGTCCCAGGCAACAAATAATGGGCTTTTTGATTGGTTGCCATAGTTTAAATCACTTTTAATGGTTACCGTACAGACAGCCTCGGATTTGCACACAGGGGAGCAGAAGAAACTCTGGTGGACAACTGGGTATGGTAAGTCTGGGGCTAAATTGCAGGCGGAAAGGCTGAGAGAGGCAGAAAGCAAGAGTTATGTGCAGTCATGTACAGTAGCTGTAGAATGGGCCCAAGAATCAACTCCACTAGTGGCCCCAAGAATCAGCTTCACTGGTTGACCCCAAGAATCATCTCCACTTGTGGGCACCAAGTATCAACACCACTGGTGGGCCCCAAGAATTTGCCTTACTGATGGACCACAAGAATTAACCCCACTGATGGGCCCCAAGAATCATCCCCACTGGTTGACCCCAAGTATCAACTCCACCGGTGGGTACCAATAATCAGCTCCACTGGTGGACCCCAAGAATCATCTCCACTGGTTGACCCAAAGAATCAACTCCACTTTTGGGCCCCAAGATTCAACTCCACTTTTGGGCCCCGGGATTCAACTCCACTTTTGGTCCCCCGGGAATTAACTCCACTGGTGGTCCCCAAGAATCAACTCCACTGGTGGCCTCAAGAATCAGTTCCACTGGTGGCCCCAAGAATCAGCTCCACAGGTGGACCCCAAGAATCAGCTCCACTGGTTGACCCTTAAGTTCAACTCCACTTTTGGGCCCCAAGAATCAACTCCACTTTTGGGCCTCGGGAATCAACTCCACTGGTGGTCCCCAAGAATCAACTCCACTGGTGGGCCCCAAGAATCAGCTCCATTGGTGGGCTCTAAAAATCAACTCCACTGGTGGGCCCCCCAAGAACAACTAAAAGGTGGGCCCCAAGAATAAAACCCCACGGGTGGGCCCCAAGATCAGCTCAATGGTGCCTCAAGAACAGCTCCACTGGTGGCCCGGGAATCATCTCCACTGGGGGCCCCCCAAAATCAACTCCATTGGTGGGCTCTAAAAATCAACTCCACTGGTGGGCCTCAAGAATCAGCTCCAATGGTGGCCTCAAGAATCAGTTCCACTGGCGGGCTCCAGGAATGAACTCCACTGGTGGAACCCAAGAATCAGCTCCACTGGTGGCCCCCAAGAATCAACTCCACTGGTGGGCCCCAAAAAATCACTCCACGGGGGGCTCCAAGAATTAACCCCCACGACACTGCAGGACAACTGTAGTAAACTAAGTTTGTAATTGGAACTTCATGTCCAGGGGCCATATTAACTTACCCTGATGTCCAAAATGAACACTTCAGGACAATCCTTCTTTTATATGTTCTATTCAGGCATCATAGAAGGGGGCTTCCACACAAAGAGCCCAAGCTCTATAAGCCATGAAGTGTGGGACTCTACAGGTGAAACATGTGACCCCATGGAAATAAATATCAGTCAACAGTGGTTTCTAAAAGTAGATCCATGGGAATCATGTAATCATGAGGCCAAAAAGAGTGGTCATGATGAAAAAAATCCCTTCTGCGTAGGTAAAAAATATGTTTATGTACTGTAAATTAAAAAAAAATAGTATAGGAGTCCATGGTCTTATACAGGTCAGAAACTCCAACATATTTAGATAATTGTCTAGTGGAAAATATAGGATCAATTAGGAAAAAAAATATTGTGCATCAGCCATCAGAAAAGTCCCAGATAGTATTCTCATAGAATTCATACTCGCTCATCCTGATGCCTCGGTTAGTTAAATAATTATGCTAATTAATTAAATAATAAAGTAATATATAAATGAATAATAAAAAATAAACTAAAAATGAAGAATAAAATAATAAATAAATATTTAATAAAATATACCGTTAATACGTAAAATAAATGAATATTATTGATAATAAATAATGTTGTTAATAAAATAAAATAAATAATACAAAATAAAAAAATATATAAAAAATTTGTAAAGTATATTTTAACCACTGGAGTAAAAAAAAAAGAACAACATTTATTCTATTTTATGGGATGTTGAGGTATATTTGGGAAAGGAATGGGCCCATCACCAAGTGAACAAAAAAAGTCATACAAATCCAGATACAGGAGATGAATGCTGTCTGTAGGCAGGAGTCCCATAAGGAACTTCATAATCTCATAAAGTCAAGCATCTGGGCTCTCCCTTCCATTGCCAGTTCCTTTTTAGCACTTTAAAAACGGGATTTTTAAATTAAAAAACGGGGGGGGGCCCCCTGCTAAAGTTTTTTTTTCCCAACTAGATCAAGTTTATAATAAACATGGTGGTCCATGAGTATTGACATTTTTTTCCCCTAAAATTTTGGGCTTTTCCCCCCTTACTCCCCAAAAGGCATGCAGAAAATTTCATTTTACATATGCCCTGTAAGGAGCCGCCTTTATGTTTTGGGGTCCATTAGTCATTGTAAAAAATGTTGTAGGGATTTCCCACCCAAAAATGCTTTTTACGAATAGTATCCATTTTAAAACCCCGGGATAAAAAAACCCTTATCAAAGAATAGGGTTTCCCTTGCCTTAAAAAAATTTAGGGATCCCATGACCCCAATGAGAAGACAATCCCGGGACCCAAAAAGAAGGGGGACCCCCTTGCCTCAAAAAGGGGTTTAAAAACCCCCATGGCACAAAAGGAATCACGATCCCATGACTCCATGAAAAATTGGGGTTTCCCAAATGTCCCATAATAATGACGATCTCATGATTCCGAAGACTGGGGATCCCATGACTCCATAAGACTGGGGATCCTATGACTCCATAAGAATGGGGATCCTATGACTCCATAAGAATGGGGATCCCATGTCTCCATGGCGCCATAAGAATCACAATGCCATGACTCCATGAGAATGGGAGTCTAATGTCTCCATAAAAATGGGAGTCCCTTGTCTCCATAAGAATGAAGATCCCATGACTCCATAAGAATGGGAATCCCATGACTCCATGAGAATGGGAATCCCATTTCTCCATAACAATGACGATCTCATGATTCCTAAGGTTTGGGGACCCCCATGTCTCCAAAAGAATGGGGGGTTCCTATGACTCCTTTAAAAATTGACGTTTCCCCTTGATTCCTAAGAATGAGGATCCCCATGCCTCCTAAAAAATGGGGATCCTTTGACCCCTTTAAATAATGGGGATCCAATCACCCCAAAAGGGGGGAAACCCCATTTTCCATTGCCCTAAAGAATCACGTTCCCCATGACTCCATAAAGAATGGGGGTTAATGTCTCCCTAAAAATTTTAAAGCCCTTGTCTTTTTTAAGAATGAAGATCCCATGACCCCCATAAAAAAGGGGTCCCAAATGACCCCAAAAGAGTTGGGGGACCCCTTTTGTTCCTTTAAGAATGGGGTTCCTTGTTTTTCCAAAAAGGAGGGGGTGTAAAGTCGACATTTTTTTTTTTGGCTCTGAAAACCTTTAAGTTCATGGGGAAAATTTGTAGAGAAAGGTAGCTTGTATGTTTTTTTTGGGACACTTTTTTTAATACCCAAGATAAGAAATTTTTTTTTTTAACTCAACCCAAGAATCAAAGGACCCATGACCCTTATTGCCCGGGGGCCGGACCTCTTTTATTGACTCATCCATTTATCTTTTCTATGTGCATTTCCAGCAGTAATAAACATCCGAGTACAAAGAACATTGCCTGTTATTATACAGTGGGCGCGCTGCAACATGACCATTGTATCACCCACGGGTTTCAAAAGAGCAATTTGAACTTGATAAAAATTTGGGAAAATTAACCTTTAGCGGGGAGTTTTCAACCCGAAACCTTTTAAACATCATAGCTTTCTATTTTTCCAACGGTTTGCCCTTAATACTTTTTAAATAACTTCAAAAAAAATGAAATTGTTTAAAAAGAATCATTGTTGTTTTCCCAAATTTGGTCTCCCATAAACCTTTTGAGGGTTTTTCTTCTTTTTCCCCATTCATGCCAGATTTGGGACCCGGAGATCACTTTGGTTGTGTGTTATGTGAAGCTTCAGTGCGGCAAAGATAATATGGATTTATTTTACTGTTGCTCCATTTCTTTTGCAAATAACTGAAGAATACGATATGCATAGGATTAGCATGTAAAACAAATGCAAATTTGGGGGGGGTTTGGGGTGCGTTTTACCCAACGGGGGCTTTTGGGAAATCCTTTCATATAGGAAATTAGGGAAAGGGGGGGACCTTTTTTCCAAACCCCCCCAAAGGGCCAAAAACTTATGACCCAAATTTTAAAGTCTTAATGATTTTCCCTTAAAAGGGGAAAGTGTCTTTTTAATGACTTATTTTTTTAACTCAAGGGTTTTTTTTTTTTTAAAAAAATTTTTTTACAAATTTTTGGTTATTTTTTTTTTTAAATTTTTTTTATCACTTTTTAAAAAAATTCTTAAAACCTTTCAAATTTTCAATTTGGGGCCCCTAGGGCCCAATAACGGGGCTGACACTTCCTGTTCTGGGAAAAGAAAAATTCCCCATTGTCCCGCTCATTAAACAGCACAAAGAGGTCAAAATGAAAAAAGGGGACTCCAAATGTGAAACATAAAAACAGGATCCACCAATCACCCAAAAGGAGGGGTTGTCATAGTTTGACCGTTTAAATTTCCCCGCCAGTGACTTCTTCCCAGGTCACGGCCCTGGGCCTTGGGGGAAAAATCTGCTTTAGGAAATCAAAGGGACTGAAGTCAGTCTTAAGTCTCCCATGTGCGAAAAACTGTAAATATCTCTTGACTGCGTTTTAAAAACCCGTGCAAACAAGGGGCCAGTGGCCAAAGTGGAAAAATGCAAGACAAAAAAAAAATTTTTAAAAAAAATATTGAAAGTGATTTTGGAAAAAATTTTAAAAACAAAAATAAAAAAAAAAACCAAAAATTTTCCCAACAAATTGTTTAACCCTAAAAAAAGGGACTTAAAAAATGACCCCAAATTTTTTTTTGACAATTCCCTTTTTTAAAAGGGGGGAAATTTTTTAGTTTTGGGAAATCTTAATGATTTACCAAAAGTGTCCCCCATTCTATGACCCCCCCCATTTTTTTATAATACCATATTAAAATTTTTATATACTCAAAAAGGGGTCGGCTATCCAAGGTTCCCCTATAGTTTATTATCTAATTTTACATTTTACAAATAAAAAATTTTTTCTTTCCCAAAAAATTAGACTTTAAAAAAAACCCCGCAATGATCATAATTTTTGATTTTGGGTTGAGAACCCGTTAGCCCAAATTTTGGCAATTATTTTACTTGTCTTTCTTATGTGGAAGGGGGGGTTTTGGATCCTACGGCAAATGGGCCCAGGTGCGACTTTTTTTTTTCTTAGGGTTTTCCAAACTCCCCTTCATAGGGATCTATGCCCAGAAAACCTGGGCCCCGGGGAAAAGCAATGCAAAAATTTTTTTTTAAAAGGGGAAAAGGGATTTTTTTTCCCGCACAGTTTTTGAAAAATCTCAGCAGCTTACGCGTTTCAGTATTTAAACAAAATGCCTTGTCTAGCTATGACAAGAGCAGGGATTTTTAAATTTTTGAAACGCGTAAGCTGTTAAATTTGGGTGTGTTTTTTTCCTGGGCCAAAAATTTCACTTTCCATGCAAACTTGTTTTTTTTTGTGAGTACCTTAATAAAATTTGGATATTTTACCTGCTGAGATTATTTGGAACTGTGCTGGAAAAGTACTCTTCTTCTCCGTACCAGGTGCAACTTATACCTCTATCTCCCCTGTAACTTAGAGGGGTATTCCCATCATGCAATTTGATGAAAATCTGACCCACTCTTATCTCCAGAACAGCCCCCAGAACGGTATGGAGCAAAATGAAGAGTCAGTCATGCTTGTGAGTGACTCTCCATTCTGTTCTAAGGACGTTCTGAGTGCAGCCGACATGGGAGTCGCGCCTATCAGGCTTATGGCATATATATAGTCTATTGTGGGAACACCCCTTTAGGTAAAAAGGTAAATAATAAAGGCATTTATACAGACCCAGCACGTTCTTGCATTACACAGAAAGTCCATTGATTACAATAAGAACAGTGTAATACTTCATTTTACCAGTGGTGGCGCTGCCTAAAAATTTAGCACTGCAATTAGATCATAGAGATAAGTATGGGCATCATAAGTGCACCTTTCAGACTCTGAAGGCATATCCTATTGATGTGTCATCAAAGTCTATGGTGGGAACATCTCTTTAATTAATTGCCAAACACCCATTGACTTTAAACATCCGGGCGGTCGGCATATAACGCTGCACGAAAGTTGTGGAACAGCGGGTCGGGTGGAGAGGTGGCTGTCAGTGACAGGGATGGTTTAGTACCGATCCAGTAGACACAGCAGCACTCATACAGCACTGTATATACAGATCAGCAGGAGTCCTTAAGGTGGGCATGTGATTGCAGGTATTTGGCTAGTGCAGAAGCTACTGGGTCTTATCATATCAAGATGATCAAGTTTTTCTCCTGTATTTTACTGCAGCTGGGACACATATTAGCCCCAGTGAAAGAGGAAATCAACAAAAAAAAAAAAAGGTATGGAAAAAAAATGCCCCTTTCTGATGTTTTGGGAGAAAAAAATTTTCAAAATAAAAAAAAATAAAAAAAAAAATTTTTAAAAAAATTTAAAAAAAAAAAGCCCAAAAACCCCATATTAATAAAAATTTTTATAAATATATATATAAAAAATTTATATTATATAAAATAAATAATTTAAAAATATAAATATTTAATTAATAATTAAGGGAGAAGGGGTGAAGAGAGGGGGGAAGAGGAGAGAGAAAGAAAGAAAAGAAGAGAGAGATGAGAGAAAAGAGCAAGAAGTGAGAAAAAAGAGTGAGAAGGGAAAGAAGAAAGAAAGGTGTGAAGGAAAAAAGAGTGAGAGAGAGAGAGGAGAGTGTGAGAGAGAGCAGGAGAGAGTGTGAGTGAGAAAGAGAGAGAGTGGAGAGAGAGAGAAAAAGAGAGAGGAGAGAGAGAGAGAGTTTAAGAGAGAGAGAGAGAGAGGAGAAAGAAAGATGAGAGAGAGAGTGAAAAGAGAAAAGAAAGAAAGAAGGTGAGGGGGAGAAAGAAAAAGGAGTTGAGAGAGAGAAAGAGAGGGGGAGGGAGGAAAGAGAGAGAGAGAGAAAAGAGAGAAAAAGAAAAAAAGAGAAAAAGGGGGAAAGAGAGCGTGAGAGAGAAAGGGAAAAAGAAAGAGAGAGAGAAAAGAGAAGAAGAAAGAGAGCTTTTTTTTTTTCATTTTATGTATTTATATGACATATTGTTCTGCCATAACATCAGAAAAATACATTGGGGGCATTTTATTCATAGCTTTTTTTTCTTTTGCTGATTTCCTCTTTCACTGGCGTCCATATAAGCCCAACCCATGTAAAATAGAAAATGTCTGCAACCAAAAAGTGACACAATTACAAAACTTTTTTAATGCTCCTTATTAAAAAAATAAATAAATAAAAAAATGAAAAGCTGATTTTTGATGTTTACCCCTTTACCTAATTTAAAAAAAAAACAAAAAAAAACTAAAGGGGCAATTTACATAACAGCAAAACCTTATATTTAATAAAAAAAAGGTGAAAAGTAGTAGAAAAACCAAACGCCAGAAAGCGGGAAAAGGTTATTTAGACTAAAAAAATACGGGGTCGCAAAGGGGGATGGGGACCTTGGCAAACCATTAAAGATGTTTTTAAATGTTTTGGTTTTGAATAGCGTTTGTGATGCACTGAAGTAGTCCACATTCTGATTTTAGGTTCTGTTCACATATTGCTTGCGCCACAGTTGCACATTGGGATAATAAAACAAGAATCACACGGCAACATTGTGTTATATCTCCACATAGCACAATCCCATAATCCTCGAACCATTCAATTTGTGATTGTCCCTATTTTGATCACCTCCTACTTTGGACATTGCCTTTGTGTAGCCTATGAAGAAAATCCTGTGTGGTGCGCTGGCTTGGTGTGTATTAGGCTGCCTGCAGACATATCTTTCATTGCTGTCATTAGTAAAAAGTTTTTTTTATTAGAGTTTGGATAATTATTGGCTTTTGGGTCAAGAGTGATGGTAAAGCTGAAACGGTGCAGCTTGTGACCTGCTGGCGGCTGCTGTGGCGACAGTGTATTGTGAGTGGAGAAATTACGCTTTTGTGGATAAAAGATGTGGAAACTGCAGAGCTTCATGTGCCATTGATGTGAGATAAATGTCACCTATGAAGGTGCAGAGGACACAGGGGAGCTGCTCACCCCCAAAATGACAAAGGGGGTGACTAGAAAGATGTCTAATATAACGAACAATGAACCTTCTGTGTATGGAGCCCCGGAGCAGACGGATGTCACTTCACCTCTGCTAACCCTACTGTGTATGGAGCCCCGGAGCAGACGGATGTCACTGTACCACTGCTAATCCTACTGTGTATGGGCCCTGGAGCAGACGGATGTCACTGCACCTCTGTTAACCCTACTGTGTATTGGGCCCCGGAGCAGACGGATGTCACTGCACCTCTGCTAACCCTACTGTAGATGGGCCCTGGAGCAGACGGATGTCACTGGACCTCTGCTAACCCTACTGTGTATGGAGCCCCGGAGCAGACGGATGTCACTTCACCTCTGCTAACCCTACTGTGTATGGAGCCCCGGAGCAGACGGATGTCACTGCACCTCTGCTAACCCTACTGTGTATGGGCCCCCCGGAGCGGACAGATGTCACTGCACCTCTGCTAACCCTATTGTGTATGGGGCCCCCGGAGCAGACAGATATCACTGCACCTCTGCTAACCCTACTGTGTATGGGGCCCCGGGCATAACGGATGTCACTGCACCTCTGCTAACCCACTGTGTATGGGGCCCCGGAGCAGACGGATGTCACTAGCACTCTGCTAACCCTACTATGTATCGAGCCCTGGAGCATAAGTAAGTCACTGCACCTCTGCTAACCCTACTGTGTATGGGTCCCTGGAGCAGACAGATGTCACTGCACCTCTGCTAACCCTACTGTGTATGGGGCCCTGGAGCAGACAGATGTCACTGCACCTCTGCTAACCCTACTGTGTATGGGGCCCTGGACCAGACAGATGTCACTGCACCTCTGCTAACCCTACTGTGTATAGGGCCCCGGAGCAGACAGATGTCCCTGCACCTCTGCTAACCCTATTGTGTATGGGGCCCCAGAGCAGATGGATGTCACTGCACTTCTGCTAACCCTACAGTGTATGGGGCCCCAGAGCAGACGGATGTCACTGCTCCTGTGCTAACCCTGCTGTATATGGGGCCTCGGAGCAGACAGATGTCACTGCACCTCTGGTTACCCTACTGTGTATGGGGCCCCGGAGCAGACGGATGTCACTGCACCTCTGCTAACCCTACTGTATATGGGGCCCTGGAGCAGACAGATGTCACTGCACCTCTGCTAAACCTACTGTGTATGGGGCCCCGGAGCAGACGGATGTCACTGCACCTCTGCTAACCCTACTGTATATGGAGTCCCTTGAGCAGATGTATGTCCCTGTACCTCTGCTAATCCTACTGTTTAGGGGGCCCCTGAGCAGATGGATATCACTGCACCTCTGCTAACCCTACTGTGTATGGTCCCAGAGCAGACGGATATCACTTCTCCTCTGCTATCACTACTGGGTATGGGGCACTGGAGCAGACGGATGTCACTGCACCTCTGCTAACCCTAGTGTGTATGGGCCACGGAGCAGACCGATGTCACTGCAACTCTGCTAACCATACTGTGTATGGGGCCCTGGAGCAGACCGATGTCACTGCTCTGCTGCTACCCCGACTGTGTATGGGGCCCTGGAGCAGACGGATGTCACTGCACCTCTGCTAACCCTACTGTGTATGGGGCCCCAGAACAGATGGATGTCACTGCACCTCTGCTAACCCTACTGTGTATGGGGCCACGGAGCAGACGGATGTCACTGCACCTCTGCTAACCCTACTGTGTATGGGGCCCTGGAGCAGACAGATGTCACTGCACCTCTGCTAACCCTACTGTGTATGGGTCCCTGGAGCAGACAGATGTCACTGCACCTCTGCTAACCCTACTGTGTATGGGGCCCCAGATCTACGTTGACTGGCAAAGGGTTGTCTTCTCCATTGAATCATGTTTTCTGCTTCATTAAACAGATGAATGTTGGCGTGTCAGGTGAAAGTACAAAGTATAAAGTACAAACTCCCTGCAACCATTGCTGGAAGTACACACGCTGGTGTTGGCAGTATTATGGTTGAGGGAAGGTTTTTATGGCATTTTCAGGGGTACTCTTCCATGTGGAAGGCACTATCACCCGATTTGGGTATGAATCAATCCTTGCAGATCACGTGGGGGGCGGATGGGATATTCCAGCAAGACAATGCAACATGTAACATGGATAGACATGTCCAACATTGGTTGGAAGAGCAGGACCAAGACTCCACTAATTCCCCAGACTTGTAGCCAACTGAGCGTGTGTGGGGCCTCTGGAGGGTGGTGTTGGCTCTATGGCCCCTCCAGCAGCTGTGGGAGCCATGGATGGTGGTGTTGGCTCTATGGCTCCTCCAGCATCTGTGGGGCCCCTGGATGGTGGTTTTGGCTCTATGGATCCTCCAGCATCTGTGGGAACCCCTGGATGGTGGTGTTGGCTCTATGGATCCTCCAGCAGCTGTGGGAGCCCTGGATGGTGGTGTTGGCTCTATGGACCCTCCAGCAGCTGTGGAGCCCCGGATGCTGGTGTTGGCTCTATGGATTTCCCCCAGCAGCTGTGAGCCCTGGATGGTGGTGTTGGCTCTATGGCTACCTCCAGCAGGCTGTGGAGCCCTGGATGGTGGTGTTGGCTCTATGGATCCTCCAGCAGCTGTGGGACCCAGGATGGTGGTGTTGGCTCTATGGATCCTCCAGCAGCTGTGGGAGCCCTGGATGGTGGTGTTGGCTCTATGGACCCTCCAGCATGTGTGGGAGCCTCTGGATGGTGGTGTTGGCTCTATGGACCCTCCAGCAGCTGTGGAGCCCCTGGATGGTGGTGTTGGCTCTATGGACCCTCCAGCAGCTGTGGGGCCCCGTGATTGTGGTGTTGGCAATATGGAACCTCCATCAGCGGTGGGGACCCTGGATGGTGGAGTTGGCGCTATTGGTCCTCCAGCATGTGGGCCCCTGGATGGTGGTGTTGGCTCTATGGATCCCCAGCATCTGTGGGAACCCCTGGATGGTGGTGTTGGCTCTATGGATCCTCCAGCAGCTGTGGGTCCCTGGATGGTGGTGTTGGCTCTATGGACCCTCCAGCAGCTGTGGAGCCCCTGGATGGTGGAGTTGGCTCTATGGATCCTCCAGCACTCTGTGGGAACCCCTGGATGGTGGTGTTGGCTCTATGGACCCTCCAGCAGCTGTGGGAGCCCCTAGATGGTGGTGTTGGCTCTATGGACCCTCCAGCAGCTGTGGGAGTCCCTGGATGGTGGTGTTGGGTATGGACCCTCCAGTAGCTGTGGCAGCCCCTGGATGGTGGGGTTGGCTCTATGGACCCTCCAGCAGCTGTGGGGCCCCTGGATGGTGGTGTTGGCTCTCTGGCTCCTCCAGCATCTGTGAGGCCCCTGGATGGTGGTGTTGGCTCTATGGACCCTCCAGCAGCTGTGGGAGCCCCTGGATGGTGGTGTTGGCTCTATGGTACCTCCTGCAGCTGTGGGAAGCAGTCGGCTCCAGATACCTGGGGCAATCTACCAGGACCTTATTGTGTCACTCCCAGCTGCTGTCCGGGATGCACATGGTGGTGACTCTGGATATTAACTGCTGGTCATAATAATGTGACTCGCCTGTGTATATTTAGAAAAATCACATATGGTTCCACACTTTCATCTACCATGACCACAAAGTGTGATAATCACCTTATTTAATGCCGCCCGGGAGTCTTGGGCTGGCTGCGTGCAACAGAAGCCGCCAGATTATGCAGACAGAATTAGGTATATTTTGTCTTGTGAAGCTTTTCAGTTACACAGATATCACTGTCTAATACATGTAATGGGTCTTTGAAATGTGCTTAACAATTTTATAAGCCTCTTACCCTCCTTACATAAACAGCACAGTCGACTGCACAGAAACAAGCGGACGCTTTTTAGCATCTTGTTAGTGGCTTGCTGACGTCCCTTACATGAAGGAAGAGCACGGGGGTCCTATGTTCAGGGTGGGCACTGGAACACGCAGTGGGGCAGGGGGCTACATACCTGTCAGGCCATGGATGCTATGGAACCTATAGTGAGGGACTGGAAGAGTCACCGTATCTGCACGCTGTATTTTTCAGTTTTTCACATATACTTGCTGCTTTGTGTTGCTCGATCACATAAATTATCAATAAACTACATTTACGTTTAGGTCTGTAACGTTTAATAATGCGGAACAGTCCAAGAGTATATACAGTATAGACACACATGCATGTGCACATACGCAAATGGTATATACCCACAGATACATGTAAACACCGTTATATGTACAAACACACAGACAGGCACACAAAGATGTAAATGTATATACACACCAAGTTAAAGAAAAATAAAGGCATGCACTTAGCTATAGAATTATACACATACATCAACGTATCTCTATTCTCATAAGAACACATATGTACATACATACTTGCATACGAACAAATACATGTACAGTATTCTCATACATACATATTCTCATACACACACACACGCTTGACACCACCTGAACCAAATAAGTTTATCTTGGTCTTTAAAGACCACAGGACATGGTTCCAGCAATCCATGTCCTTAGTCTGCTTGTCTTGAGCATCATCTTTAGAAGAGGCTTCCTTCCGGGACGACAGCCATGCAGACCAATTTGATGCAGTGTGCAATGTATGGTCTGAGCACTGACAGGCTGACCTCTCACCACTTTAACCTCTGCAGCAATGCTAGAAGCACTGGTATGTCTATTTTGCAAACACAGTCTCTGGATAGGACCCTGAGCACGTGCACTCAACTTCTTTGGTCGACCATGATGAGGTCTATTCTGAGTGGAAACTGTCTTGTCAAACCTCTGTATGGTCCTGGTCAACGTGCTACAGCTCAGTTCCAGGCTGTTGGCAATCTTTTTATAGCCTCGGCCATCTTTATGTAGAGCAAAAAAAAAAATTTTAAGACCTTAACAGTTCTTGCCATAATGTGTTCACGTTACTCCCAGAGACAATAGGAAAGGTGAGAGAGTATAAACCCAACTAAAAAACTGCCCCATTGAAACCTAGACCTATAACCTAAAAGTCAAAAACATCATGAGGAAATGCAAATTGGCCAAATTTTGCCTTTTACTAGGGTGTACACTTTTCCAGTGGTTTACACATTGATGACAAAGTGTAATTATTTGAACACCAACATTTACCTGTTATATAACTGCATACTAATTTACATTACGTTTACCCAAATTTAAAGCCCTTTATTACAAAAATACTACATATTACCAAAAATTGAGAGTGAAACCACTTTTTGATATACTGTAAAATGTATTTTCTTTACATACGCAACGCCAAATATAAAAAACATACATATATCCTCATACAAATACATATGCACATACATACATACATTAATTATCACATACAAAACATATATCATATAAACATTACGAAACACACATATATCCTAAGAACATACACAAAATAAACATTACATACACCTAAACATGTATCCTCATACACACATATAACCATATGCACCCACTTGCATAAACATACATATATCCCCACATATACACATACTCAAATGCACATGCTTACATACATCATTATACATAGACATATTTGCATGCATATACTTACACAAACATGTATCCTCATACATAAATATACTTACATGCACACACATAAACGTACATGAATTATCAGACATACACATACTCAGATACTGTACATACACACCTACTTGTATCCTCATACATACACATTCTCATATGCACCTGCACACATACATGTACCCTTTCCAAACAAACTTGGATATATGCAAAATAAAACACATACATGTATTCTCATACATACACATACTCATATGTACCTACACACATACATGTATCCAGATACATACACAAACGCAAATGCATATATACACGTACATGAATTCTCATACAAACACATGGTCATATGCACATACACACATACATGTATCCTCATACATACACATACTCATATGCACATACACACATACATGTATCCTCATACATACACATACTCATATGCACATACACACATACATGTATCCTCATACATACACATACTCATATGCACCTGCACACATACATGTATCTTCATACATACACATACTCATTTTTGAAACCCACACAAAATTTTCCCCTCATAAAAAAAATTTTTATTACTTACACCCATACATTTTATTTCATAATACCCCATACCATATATACTGTACTACACACATACATGTACCCTCATACAACAATACTTTTATACTGTACATACACAATACTGTACCCTCACATAACATACCAAATACTGTACATACACACTACATGATCCTCTACATACACATACTCAAATTACTGTAATACCACATCATGTATCTCTTCATACACAAAATCATATATTTACATACACCATACATGTATCCTCAAACATCACATACTCTATATACTGTACATACACACATACAGTATCCTCAACATCCCAATTTAATAAAAAGTACTTTACCCACAAAAAAGTATCCTCTACATACCATCTCATAAACTGTCTACAAAACAACATGTTTTCCAACATACTTCATATATACTGTACATACACACTACAGTATCCTCTTTACATACACTATCATATATACTGTCAAACACACATAAATGATCCTCTAATAACATACTCATATATACTGTACTACACACTACATGTATCCCTCATACACTTCTCTTTAATACTGTAAAAACACATCAGACCCTTCATAATACCAAACTCAAAATACTGTACATACACCATACATGTATCTCTACAACACTCCCAAATTTATACTGTAACATACACCTTTACATGTACCCCATTACTACACATACTCATAAATACGAAAACACCCCATCATGTACCCTATCATACACATACTCATATATATTTTAACATACACACAAAAATGTATCCTTTTACATAACCATACTCTATTTTTACTGTAAAACACATACATTTTTCTTCATACATACAAAAACTCATAATACTGTAATAACAATACTGTATCCTCTTTACATACACTTTACTCATTATACTGTACAACACCATCAGTATCCTCATACAACACAATCTAAACGTACAAAAATACATGTATCTTCATACTACACATATCATATATACTGTACTAACACATCATGTATCCTCATACATACACAATCATATTTTTACTTACATACACAATACATGTATCTTACATACACATATCTATATACTGAATACCCATCATGTATCCTCATACATACCATACTCATATATACTGTAAACCAAATAAACCAAAAAATAAATGTATCCCTTTCATACATAACAACCATTATACGTACATACCACAAAATTATCCTCTAATAAAAACCACCATATTACGTCAACACACATACATGTATCCTCTACATACAAAACTTTTTAAAACTGTACTACAACATACATGTATCCTCATCATACACAACTCATATTTTATGTACATACAACAAAATGACCCTCATACAAACACATCTATATATACTGTACATACAACATACTTGTATCCTCAATACATACACATACTCTATATACTTACATACACACATACATGTATCCTCATACATACACATACTCATATATACTGTACATACACACATACATGTATCCTCATACTACACTATACCATATATACTGTACATACACCATACATGTATCCTCTACATACACATACTCATATATACTGTACATACACACATACATGTATCCTCATACATACACATACTCTATACTGTACACACAATACATGTTATCTTCATACATCACATACTCATAATTATGTACATACACACATACAGATCCTCATACATACACATACCAATATATGTACATACACAAAGTACCCATACATCACATACCATATTTGTCTACACACTACATTTTCCCATACATACAAACCTAATACTGTACATACACACAACTTATCCTCATACATACACATACTCATATAATGTACATACACACATACATGTATCCTCATACATACACATACCATATATACAGTACATACACCTACATGTATCTCATACATACACATACTCATATATACTGTACATACACACATACATGTATCCTCATACATACACAACTCATATATACTGTACATACACACATACATGTATCCTCACACAAACTCATATATATGTACAACACATACATGTATCTCATACATACACATACTCATATATACTGTACATACACACATACATGTATCCTCATACAACACAACTCATAATACTGTACAACCAATACATGTATCCTCATACATACACATACTCATATGTACCTACACACATACATGTATCCAGATACATACACATACATATATACTGTACATACACACATACATGTATCCTCATACATACACACACTCATATATACTGTACATACACACATACATGTATCCTCATACATACACATACTCATATATACTGTACATACACACATACATGTATCCTCATACATACACATACTCATATATACTGTACATACACACATACATGTATCCTCATACATACACATAATCATATACACACATACATGTATCCTCATACATACACATACTCATATATACTGTACATACACACATACATGTATCCTCATACATACACTACTCATATATACTGTACATACACACATACATGTATCCTCATACATACACATACTCATATATACTGTACATACACACATACATGTATCCTCATACATACACATACTCATATATACTGTACATATACACATACATGTATCTTCATACATACACATACTCATATATACTGTACATACACACATACATGTATCCTCATACATACACATACTCATATATACTGTACATACACACAACATGTACCTCATACATACACATACTCATATATACTGTACATACACATCTACATGTATCCTCATACATACACATACTGTACATACACACATACATGTATCCTCAATACATCACATACTCAATATACTGTACACACAACATGTATCTTCATACATACACATACTCATATATACTGACATACACACATACATGTATCCTCATACATACACTACTCAATTTTACTGTACATACACATATACTTTATCCCATACATACACATACTCTATATACTGTACATACACACATACATGAATCCTCATACATACACATACTCTATATACTGTACAACACACATACATTATCCTCATACATACACACACTCATATATACTGTACATACACACATACATGTATCCTCATACATACACATACTCATATATACTGTACATACACACATACATGTATCCTCATACATACACACACTCATATATACTGTACATACACACATACATGTATCCTCGTACATACACATACTCATATATACTGTACATACACACATACATGTATCCTCACACATACTCATATATACTGTACATACACACATACATGTATCCTCATACATACACATACTCATATATACTGTACATACACACATACATGTATCCTCATACATACACATACTCATATATACTGTACATACACACATACATGTATCCTCATACATACACATACTCATATATACTGACATATACACATACATGTTTTTATACATACACATACTCTATAAACTGTTACATACACATACATGTATCCTCATACATACACATACTCATATATACTGTACATACACACATACATGTATCCTCATACATACACATACTCATATATACTGTACACACATACATGTATCTTCATACATACACATACTCATATATACTGTACATACACACATACATGTATCCTCATACATACACATACTCATATATACTGTACATACACACATACATGTATCCTCATACATACACATACTCATATATACTGTACATACACACATACATGTATCCTCATACATACACATACTCATATATACTGTACATACACACATACATGTAACATCATACATACACACACTCATTTTAAACTGTACATACACACATACATGTATCCTCATACATACACATACTCATATATACTGTACATACACACATACATGTATCCTCATACATACACACACTCATATATACTGTACATACACACATACATGTATCCTCATACATACACATACTCATATATACTGTACATCACATACATGTATCCTCATACATACACATACTCATATATACTGTACATACACACATACATGTATCCTCATACATACACATACTCATATATACTGTACATACACACATACATGTATCCTCATACATACACATACTCATATATACTGTACATACACACATACATGTATCCTCATACATACACATACTCATATATACTGTACATACACACATACATGTATCCTCATACATACACACTCATATATACTGTACATACACACATACAGTATCCCATACTACACATACTCATATATACTGATAAACACACATACATTTATTTCATACTACACATACTCATATATACTGTACATACACACATACATGTATCCTCATACATACAAAATACTCATTATACTGTACATACACACTTTACATGTATCCTCATACATACACACACTCATATATACTGTACATACACACATACATGTATCCTCATACATACACATACTCATATATACTGTACATACACACATACATGTATTCTCATACATACACATACTCATGTGCACATAACCTTATATTCATACATGCATCTTCATTCAGTACATACACACACTAATAGGTATACTCATAAATAGACACACAGTAAAATGTGTGTTTTGGCTCCAGCCTCAGCAACGACATTAGACACAATTAGTCATCGTTGGCTCCTTCTGATCCCACAACAGAAATGCAACATCCTTCTTGAGCAGCCACAGAATATTTTGCGGCTCTACTGACAAACCCCCATCTGCAGCGGAGCCATAAACTGAAACAGCGTCTCACTTACACAATCTGTCACTGCCCCCATCCCTGTGTCTGAGCAGTATTTTAAAATCGGTTTTCGTTTTTTGCCCAGTTTTTTTTTTTTTTTTTGCCTCGGTTTTCGGATTTCATTCATCACGATTAATTAAACAGTGCTATTACCTGCTGCTTCCAAGTGACATGTGCCGGATTATAGAACACGTTCTAAGTTTTTTTCAAAACCGGCAATTTTGAAATCCTACTACAGCTGGGATTTTCTATTGAGGTCTATGGGGATGATTTACAGTCAGATTTTTGTGGATTATAAATACAGAATCTGCTTAAAAATCTGACAGTAAATCACTGCAGTGTAGACAGGAAGTGACAGCCAGCGATGCCAGTGACTACACGTATACCTGCCAACACTGAATGCTAATTTAATGACAATTAAAGGGGTTGTCTCACTACAATGATTAGCTTTCAACATGAAGGGAACAGACTTTTTCCAAATACAGTCCTCTTTTCATGTTACTTTAGTCAGGAGATAAGAGAGATTTTATCTGCTCTGAGTGCACACAAGTTTCTCTGGTCACCATCCTGCTATTCCTTCCTGATTAAGCAGAGAGCAGGAAGTGATGTCAAGACAGGAAACCACCAGTTGAAAACAAAGTGTGTTATCTCTAAGGGTGCGTTCACACGGCAATGGACAAATACTAGTCTGTTTATCGCACGAATGTGAAGCCCTCCCCTTTCACATTCACTTGCACATATTCCGTCCGAAAACCGGATGGAAGAATGTGCTTGTAGAATGTTTTGCGGGCGGCCTATGGGCGGAAAACCCGTGCAGTGGGGACTGCTGCACGGTTTTTCCATAGAAGCCCGTTGTGCTCGTTTGCGGACGGTCTCTCAGACGGTCTGCAAAACCGCAAACCGTCTAAAAAAAACGTGCCGTGGGGACATGCCCTAACAAACAAAGGAGAGGAATTACTTTTGATTGTTTGATTTGTGCTCTGAAGCTCTGTTCTCTATAGATTACATCTCCTGCTCTCATGTCAGTGCAATTAGAAAAGCTGGCAAGATAGAGCTGATATTCTAATCACTACTCTAGAACCACCCATAGCCTGACCAGGAAGAGAAAGGAAGCAGGAAACTGAATGTGCCTGTAGTTCTGTGAAACAGCATGGTGAGACAACCCTTTTAAGCTCTTCTCTATTTCCCCTGTGACACTCACTTTCCAGAACATCCTGACATATTTGCTGCAGAAATCTTCCACGTTAGATTCACAGAATCATGCAGGGGATTATACAACGACAAAGACCTGCTGAGGTTGATGCAGCTTTGTTGCAGATTCACCACTGTGGATTTTCCGGCGGATTTTGAAAATTAAAAAAAAAAAAAAATTGTCCTCAAATCTATAATAATACATTTATTGTGACTTCTCCACTGAAGTCAACAGGGAAAATCTGCATCATGTCCTTCATATAAGTGGACATGCCGGGGATTTACAAATCTGCATCAATGTTCTCAGTGCGAGGATGAAGTTTGCTAAAATCTTATCCAATCCGCTGTCACTGTTTTCCATTGCAGATTTTCCATCCACAAATCCAGATTCAAAATCTGCAGTGAATCCGTGAGGGGTCAGTTATTATTTTACCATTTAAATAAAAAAAAACAAAAATAAAAAAAACTCTTCTGTTCTGTTAATGAACCAGGAAGCTCAGGATGCACATAACTGTCCCATCTTCCATGAACCATTTCCTGACCAGGTCATTCACCCTCCTTCCTGACCAGGTCATTCACCCTCCTTCCTGACCAGGTCATTCACCCTCCTTCCTGACCAGGTCATTCACCCTCCTTCCTTGGTACACATCAGTTTGAACGCTTAAATGCTTTATCGCACGGCTATTTTGCTAAATTTTTTGCCTTTTTTCTCTGATGCTTTATACTTAATTTTTATGTGTTTTTTATCCTTTAAAAAAATAATAATTTGAGGTAAAATGGTAAAAAAAAAATGTAAAAAAAATTTGTATTTTTTTTTCACAGCAAAAATGGCACTAAAATAACATTAGTAATTGTGTCACTTTTCTGTCACGGACGTTCCTATATAAGTGTCATAACGTTTCCAGGTCATTGTGGGCCGGGCTATGAAGCTGTGGTTTCAGTTGTCAGTGTTTGTTTTTTTTAAATAACATTTTATTTTTTGTGTTTTTTTTAATCATTATTTTGTTTTACATATTTTGCCCCCATAAGGCAATAAAATGACCTCTGGGTGGGGAGGAAATTACTACATTATTTTATTACATAAGTTTTGTGTGTTTCCCCCCCCTCCCCTTGTTTTACAGGGGTAATACAGCCCCTGCACTGACTGCAGAGCTGATCTGGGTCTGATAAGACCTATCAGCATCTGTATCTACTGAGTTCCAGTGGTCATATGACCACTGGCGCCAAGAAGAAGGAACAATTGAGGCTTCCTGCTAATCTCATTGAGCGCTATATATAATTGATTGGAAAGAAAGGAACCATAATAAACTCTCCCTGCCATCTCATTGACTAATCTCATTGAGCGCTATATATAATTGATTGGAAAGAAAGGAACCATAATAAACTCTCCCTGCCATCTCATTGACTAATCTCATTGAGCGCTATATATAATTGATTGGAAAGAAAGGAACCATAATAAACTCTCCCTGCCATCTCATTGAAGAGCCCGGGTGCAGCTGATAGCCGGCTTCCCACTCCCACAGCTGCAGAGTTGGTGTACAGCTGCAAACTCTGCATAGACCTTCAAAATGGCCATACAGAGTTAAACAACCACCTCCCAAATATTTAGGGCAACATGTATGAATGTTAAATCTATGACCCGCAGTAGAACAGGTTCATAGATTCAGGCGCATTCTACGCTACTAATGCACACAAAAAAATGGCGCCCGGGCGCCAAAAGTCATACATGTCGCCCATAAAGTCAAAGGGGCAGTCGTCAAGTAGTCAAAAAGTTCTTAACTCTGTACATGGACAGACCAGCAATAATATATAGTGATAACAACCAGCAAGCAACCCCTATAGGAGGAAAACATGCACAATATAGTTACATAGTACAGTTGAAAAAAAGACATATCCATCAAGTTCAACCAAGAGTTGGGAAAAAGTGGATGAAGGGAGGAAGACAAGGAGTTTAAGCCTCCCCACTGGTGAATGCCCTGAAACCCACAAGGCAAGAACCAATCTGCTCCAGTGGAAACCCCATCCCTGACCACTGAACCGTCACCAGCCAGGATCCAGAATTTGATGTGCAGACCTCTATAAGAGATATATGTACAGGGCTGAACCAGTATTCTGGTGTCCTTTTAGCCTAAAAACTGGCAAAGCCCTGTTCTCTAGATGTATGAGCAGGCGCACTCCAAAAGTAGGCGCAGTATGCGCCGCCTGCAGCACTTTGTAATTCGCCCAAGATATGGGGGTGTTCTGGAGATGTCGCACCACAACCGTATGATTCTACACATTTATGACTGAAGGACGGCAAAACTAGGTGCATTACTGCTGGAAAAGATAGACCACGTTACAAGGGGTTTACCTGAGGATGAGTTGTCGTAATGGAACTAGAATGCGCCAAATCTATGACCCGCAGTAGAATGTCCAGACATTGTGGTGCATTCTACACTGATTTAAAGCTATTTAGATCTGGTCTCTATGCGCCTACATCATACATGTCACCCTATGTGTATCCCTGGTTATAGGAACATGACTACAATGTATAGGGCCCCATAGCAAAATGAGATGGGGAAACTGAAACAGCAGCATGAATAGCAAATACTATAGGTATACATAATAGCGCCAAATACCCATATAGTACTGCTAGATAGCAGAAAGCCACCCACTTGCCAGTGAAAAGTACTATGTCCTTGCACCTGAGTGGCCCCTTGGCCTCTGGGCCCTGTAGCGGCCGATGGCTTTTGAATAGGTTACAATAAGCCATTGTCCACATGCACCAACCTTTAAATTGATATTTCGTGTGCAGCATACCATTTCTTTCATTGGCTTGAGATGTGTTTAATGTTCATTTATAGAATATACTGACCTTCATGCATAGAATACAATGGAACCTGCCACCTCTGGTGGCCCACGAGGCCTGGTTCACCCCAGGGCAGAGCAGCGCTGGGTAATTAACATTCACAGTCTATGTATTAATCACTGTATTCAGGAGGGATTCCTCTCACTAATTAAAGTGCTATAAACCCTACAGCCATAGACCCAGATGACGGAGCGGCACCAACAATCCCACAGTCCTATTATTAAAATGAATTTAATTTCTTCTCCTCATATGTAAAAAAAGCAGTTCTGCCTCAAAATAAGTCAAGAAATCAGGAAATTCATGTCTATATCTGTATGCATGCTCTCTCCTCCACCATAGTGCCACCTACCGGAAGGTGCTATCGTGTAAGTCAGTGACGGACCCTTATCAACCCTTGTGACCTGAATGAGGATATTAGACAAACCAGAGAAGAGACTTCCATTGGTAGACAGCATTTTCAGGGATTTGCCCCATATCTGTACTAAGAAGGGGACTAGTTCGTTGACTGAGAGGTCTTTAATGTACATGCAGCTCTCAGGGGCATTGTCTCTTCTCCTGAAACCACCAACTGGTACAGGGAATAAAAACAGGCCAGGCAATGGTTCTTACACAGTGCAAGCCTTCGTATTTGAGACCATGTTAAATTCGACCCAATTCAACGATTCAGTTTGGGCTGGCACAAACCAAATCTTGGCAGAATTTGCAGAAGAAACATCCCTAACTCTAAGTAAGAGTTAGGGGGAATATTAGGGTATGGTTGGGGTTAATGCATGGGTTAACCCTAAGCAAGTCTGGTGCTATAAGGCCTTTTAGTATAACTGGCATGGTCCTAGAAGTTGGATACTGAGCAGGCACTTTCCCTTAGTGTTTATCTTTTGATTCGGGTGATGGCTAAATTTGACCCAAATATAAGCACTTCAATTTGTGTCAGCAGGAACCAAATTCTGGCAAAATTTCCGGAAAAAACACCTTTAACCCTAAGTAAGGATTAGGGTGAATATTAGGATATGGTTGCGGTTATTGCATGGGTTAACCCTAAGGAAGTAGGGTCTTTTAAGTTCTTTTCGTACAATTAGCAGAGGTCCTAGAGGATCGATACTACTTAAACACTTTCCCTTAGTGTTTCTCTTTTGATTCGGGTCATGGCTAAAATTGACCCAAATATACGCACTTCGATTCCGGTCAGCAGAAACCAAATCTTGGCAGAATTTCTGGAAAAAACACTGCTAATCCTAAGTAAGGGTTGGGGTGAATATTAGGATACAGTTGGGGTTAAGATATAGGTTAACCCTAAGCAAGTAGGGTCCTTTAGTGCCTTTTCATATAATTAGCAGGGGTCCTAAAGGTTGGATACTGAGCAGACACTTACCCCTAGTGTTTCTCTTTTGATTTGGGTCACGGTTAAATTTGACCCACATATCGGAGCTTCAGTTTGGACCAGCAGGACCAAATTTTGGCAGAATTTACAAAAAAAAATTTCTAAATTAGGTTTATGGTTCTGGAAAGGGTTAGTGTTAGGATTCGTGTTCCAGTTATGGGTTTAAGGTAGGAGTTATGGTTGAGGTTACATAGTTACATAGTTAGTGTGGTTGAAAAAAAAAAAAACTATAACCATCAAGTTCAACCAAGAGTGGGGAAAGATGTGGCTAAAGTATTGAGGGAAAATTTAAGCTTTGTTTCCACTACTGATGAAGACTTGGATCCCATAAGGCAAGAACCAATCTGCCTTAGAGGAATATTTAATTCCTGGTCCCAAAGTTGTCATCAGATGTTTTATGCAGATACATAAGTATTAATATTATTTAGTTGTAAGTGGTTATCTAAGCCTTTCTTGAAACCCTCAACTGTTTCTGCTGTGACCAGCTCCTCAGGAAGGCTATTCCACAGATTTACAGTTCTTATGTTAAAGAAGATTTTTCTTATCTGAATATTGATTTTTTTTATACTCGCCAGATGAAGGGAGCACCCTCATTGTCTTTTGAAGGGGTTTTACATTAAATAGGTTTCCCCCATACTTTTTGTAGGGGCAATTTACAGTATATACCTAAATATACTTATAAATGAATCTCTTCTCACTGGAGCCGTCTTTTCTCAAGACTAAATAAGCTTAATTATTTTAACCTGTCCTTTTATCTAAGGTTAGGGTTAAAGGTAAGGGTTAACCGTGACCCCATAAAATTTGGAGACATTTGACACGATTAGGTGCTTTCCAGAGGCCAGAAAACAAATCTAGAATTTTTTCCTCATAGACATTAATGAGAGTTAAGTTTTGTACTTCCTGATTCTTGAATATTCTAAAAAGTTTGGCTAAACTTGCCGTCAGACCAAACAGAGACCTTTTTGATCAACACTATTCCTGGGAAATGACAAATAGAAAAGTGGGGGAACAACCCGTTGAAAAGGACTTTGATGGCGGTCATATACATCACCAAGCTCCAAAGAGATATAACAAAGAAATTTCTGTGTTGTGTGAAGTCATTTCTAAGTAATCTACTGTGTTCATTAGGAAACAAGGGCAACATGTGTTAATTTGAAATTTAGCAAAACACTTATGACATGTACATCTTAGACCTTCGAAGACTTTTTCAAAAAGGGACATTAGATTAGAAATATATGTCTGCTGTCTTGATCACTCTTGTCCATAGGTTGTGTCTTGCATTGTAATTTAGACCCTTTCACTTAAGTTTCAATATCAGCTTAAAGAAGACTCAGTCTAGCCCATAGAGAAGCAGGAGAAACCTAAGGTGGGAACCTGGGTATGGCAGGCAAAGGGCTACTTTTCATGAAGAACTGCAGAAAAAGAGAGGCAAAATGTGAAAGACTTGTGCAGTTTGTACAGTCATGTAAAGTAACTAAAGAATGGGCTCCAACAATTAAGTCCACTGGTGGGCCTCACAAATCAACTCCACTCTAGGCCCCAAGAATAATCTCCACTGGTGGGCCCCGAGAATCATCTACACTGGTCGACCCCAAGAATCAGCTCCACTAGTGAGATCCAAGAATCAACTCCACTGGTGGGCCCCAAGAATCAAACTCCACTGGTAAGACCCAAGAATCAAACTCCACTGGTGGGCCCCATGAATCCAGCTCCACTGGTAAGACCCAAGAATCAATTCCACTGGTGGACCCCAAGAATCAACTCCACTGGTGGACCCAAGAATCAATTCCACTGGTCCGTACTTCCGGCCCGGAATCAATTCATTTCCCGGATCAACCCACTGGGACCCAAATCAAATGTTCCCTCACTTGTGTGTCCTAAGAATAAACTTTACTAGTTGACAAGAATAATTGAATTCAATGGTGGGCTCAACAAGTGGGCGCTGAGAACAAATTTCACTGGTGGGCCCCAGACACCCCAGACTGACACCGGGTGTGTGAACCTTTGCAGCCAGTCCAACATTACTCTTATACAAAAGATAATGAGTGAATCAGCTTTGCTCAAAATCTCCATGGTTAAGAAAAAAAACTCTTACCGTTTTGTGTATACAGCTCCTATGCAGACCTATATGTATTCAGGCTACACTAACTTCTCTGCAGTCTCATTCTGCCGTCGTGTGTAACTCTTCCTGCCCCTTCTTTTTGCTAACCTGCAGAGAGAAGAAAATAAGGTAAATTAAAGAAAGTAAAACATGATGACAGGATTAGACTATTAAGAGTCTGAAACCACAGAGACACATAAGTGTGCAAAGGAGCTGTATACACAAAA